>PVIW01004085.1:13127-143794 GCA_004026585.1 Noctilio leporinus | reverse complement strand
ACCTAGGAATCAACTTAACTAAGGAGGTCAAAGACCTGTACTCAGAAAACTACAGAACAATGAAGAAAGAAATCAAGGAAGACACAAATAAATGGAAGCATATACCATGTTCGTGGATGGGAAGAATTAACATCATTAAAATGTCCATACTACCCAAAGCAATCTACATATTCAATGCAATCCCAATTAAAATACCAACAACAGACTTCACAGAAATAGAAAAAATACTTCAAAAATTTATATGGAGCCAAAAACGCCCAAGAATAGCCACCACAATCTTGAGAAAGAAGAACAAGGTAGGAGGAATCACACTACCGGACTCCAAACAATACTACAAGGTTATTGTCATCAAAACAGCATGGTACTGGCATAAGAATAGACATATAGATCAATGGAACAGAATAGAGAGCCCAGAAATTAATCCAGGACTCTCTGGTCAACTCATATTTGACAAAGGGGGAAGGAACATCTAATGGAGTCAAAACAGTCTCTTCAACAAATGGTGTTGGGAGAACTGGACAGCAACATGCAAAAAGATAAAACTAGACCACCAACTTACACCATACACCAAAATAAACTCAAGATGGATAAAGGATTTAAACATAAGCAGGGCCACCATAAAGGTCCTGGAGAAAAATATAGGCAGTAAACTTTCGGATATCCTACGCAAAAATATGTTCACTGATACTTCACCAAGGGCAAAGGAAATCAAAGAACGAATCAACAAATGGGACTCTATCAAATTGAAAAGTTTCTGTTCAGCTAAAGAAAATATCAGCAAAGTTCAAAGGGAACCAACTGTATGGGAAAACATAATTGCCAATGATACCTCAGACAAGGGTCTGATCTCCAAAATATGTAAAGAACTAATGCAACTCAACACCAGGGAGACAGACAGCTCAATTCAAAAATGGGCAAAGGACCTGAACAGACAACTCACTAAGGAAGATATACAAAGGTCCCAGAGGCATATGAAAGAATGCTCAACATCACTAGTCATCAGAGAGATGCAAATTAAAACCACAATAAGATACCACCTCACACCTGTCAGAATGGCAATCATCAGCAAATCAACAAACAACAAGTGTTGGCGAGGATGCGGGGCAAAGGGAACCCTCATACACTGTTGGTGGGAATGTAGGCTGGTGCAGCCACTGTGTAAAACAGTATGGGGTTTCCTTAAAAAACTAAAAATGGAATTGCCTTTTGATCCAGCAATTCCACTACTTGGACTATACCCAAAGAATCCTGAAACACCAATTCATAAGAACCTATGCACACCTATGTTCATAACAGCACTATTTACAATAGTCAAGTGTTGGAAACAGCCTAAGTGCCCCTCAGTGGATGATTGGATCAAAAAACTTTGGTACATTTACACAATGGAATTCTATATGGCAGAAAGAAAAAAGGAACTTGTACCCTTTGCAACAACATGGATGGAACTGGAGAGTATTATGCTTAGTGAAATAAGCCAGTCAGTGAAGGACAAATATCATATGATCTCACCCATTACGGGACAATAATGAGCAAAAGTAACAACAAGCAAAACAGAACCAAGTATATGAATACAAGGAATAGGCCTTCAGTGGCCAGGGGGAATGGGGTTGGGGGGAGGGGGGAGGCAGAGTCAAAGAAGGGGAGCAGCTTGACAAGAACCTAGTATAAAGGAACCATGGACATGGACAACAGGTGGGATTGACTTTGGGGGGAATGGGTGGGTGGGGAGGGTGACAGACGGGAGCAAAAAGGGGATGAATGTAATACAACAATAAAATTTTTTTAAAAATCAAGTATAAATAGAAGTTTTCATACTGTCTTTCCACACCCCAGAGAGTCCTTTTGAGCCCCTACTTGGGGCAGCACGGTGCTTTGGCAACTGCTTCATGTACTAGCAGCCTGCGCACACTGTAGTGATTTGGGCAGCAGCCCCTTCAGGAAAGCTTCTGCCAGGACTGATGTGAGAGGAGAAACTCCGGGGCCCCTGCATGGGAGCCAGGGAGTGCTAATTTGAGTGATTAAATTATCTGTAATAATCCATTTGGAATGGCAGCCATGCCTAAAATGGGGTGTGATGACTGCTCCACAAATAGAAAGGTGGCCAGGGAGGTGGTTAGTGAGACATATTCCAAGGGCATAAGGTAGGAACATGCAGAATTACCTTGTTACTCTATGTGTTCTTGCTGCAAGAAGTCCATGCCCAGTGCAGTGGGTCAGTCTACCCCTTCCCTGGCCAAACTTACTATCCTCTTCTTTCTCTAAGTCAGCCCCTGCTCTTCCAGGAAGCCCTCACTGATGTTCCTGTTCTCCATAATCTCCCCTGGGAACAAGCCCTCTTAGGTTTGAATCTTCCTCCCTCGAAGTCTTCCTCTCTCCCTACCTTTCTTTCATCTGATAATGGCTGTGTGCCAGCTCTCTGTTCTGTGTATGCTGTAAGTGTACCTGTTGTTTTTGCTCTCCCAGCATGCTTAGGCCATTTTGACGTTTCCTTTTGTTTTTGTTTTTATAATCTAATATACCTGATAGTTTTGACCAAAACATTCAGAACCTCCTGTGATGCTAATATGCACCCTGCAGAAGGCCCTTGTTCCCTCTGGCCTGTTCTCCACACTACAGCAGATGTGATATCCTGTGTCCTCACTGTGGCCTGTAAGGCCCTCAGTGACCGGCATTCCCTCATTCTGTTCTAGCCAAATGGGCCTCCTTACTGCTTCTCAGCAAATGCAGGGCCCACTCCCACCTCTGGGCCTTTGCCCTGGCTGTTCCTTCTGCCATTACAGCCCTCAGCCTAGATGGCCCTTAGGGCTTCCTCCATGACCACTTTTCCAACTCATTTCAAATAACTGCTTTCCTGACCAGTCAGTAGAAAATAGCAACCTCCCAGCCCCAACCATCCCTCCCTAGTTCCTTCTTCTGCTCTATTTTCCCACAGCACTTACATTTAATTTCTCATTCATTTACTGTCTATCTCTAGATTGTAAGCTCCAGTATGGTGACAGACCTTTGCTGTGCTCACGGAGGCATCCCCGGGCCTCGAGTTGAGGCCGACACACAGCAGGTGCTCAGTAAACGCTGGTTAAATGAGCATCCCCTATTATTGTCCCATGCAGCTGGGCCCTGTCTCTCCCAGGAGAGGGGCTAGGACTCCGCCTCCTTTGCCTCTGTTATGGGAGAAACTCGGTCCTTCTTACTGACAGAGCAAAGAATTACAGACCAGCAAGTCTGTTAGCGTGCAAGCAGGGTTTATTCGTGAGACATCCTCATGGAAGAGACTGGGCCTTGCTGAGGTGGGCGTGAAAGGCAGAGATTTGGGTGACAAAAAGCAAGGACAGCAAAATCAAAGGTGGCATGAGCAGCAGGTCCTTTGTCCTGAAGACTTATATATGGGCAGGATGGGAGCTGCATGTTGCTTGGTGGGTAAAGGTGGTTCCGGCTCCCCCATAGGGAGTGGGGCATTACAGCCCAAATGTAGGTATGTTTGAGGTCTGTTAGCCCAGAATTCTTATCTCACTTCAGACCACATTTGATCATCTTGTTGTAAAACAGATATGGGACATGTGGCAGTTAATTGGTGACCTGAGACAGGCAATTAACCAAAAAGATTTTATGGACCTTCTTCTTTGGACGCTGTGGACCCCCTCCTTTTCCCCTTCTAGATCTCAGGATGAATACACAGTTTCAAAGGCTTTCTTTCCCAGACAGTGGAAATGATACAGAGAATTTCGAGGGCTCCCTTCCTCTAGTGCTAGCTTGGCGTTTCTTGTGATGTTGGGTATACCTGGCGATCTTCTCAGACCAGACCCTGAACTGCTGAGTTAGCGGGTGAGACAGGTCTCCCCCCTCCTCCCTCCTTGGTTTCCTACCTACCTTACCTAACACCTACTCCACCTTTCCCACTGGTCAGCTCACCACAAGAATGTCACCAGCCCCTTCCATCCAGCATTCTTCTCCCAACCCCCGTTGCATTTGTAACTACTTACTAGAGGTGGGAGGGATATCTTCCCCATCACCTAGCCCCTGCCTGAGCCATGCTAAATGCTCAAAACCAGTTTGTTAATGAGCTTCCAAGCAACCCGGATCAGGGCAGCTTCTTCTCAGCACACCCAAGGCAGCTGTGAGAGAGCAGGCAGTTACTTTGCTTCCTAATTACCAGCCTCACTGTGGACATCCTCAGAAGATGCCTCTTTCCTAATTAAAACAGCGGGTGAATTGTAGACTCTGGGTAGCATCCTGCACCTCTCCTGGCAGGAGCCAGAGGCAGGCAAAGGTGTTTCATTAGGAAAGACTTGAGGAACAGGAGCAGTCATGTTACTCACCACCTCCTAGGAGAGCTATTGGGAGGCCTGAAATTTAGATGCACAATGAGACTGCAAACAAAATAATGAAATAATTAAGTCTCTGATCTGTCTCTCCATATCCTAGCCCAGGCTTCACCTGGCTAGTCCTCCCACCAACTCTCTCCTTCAGAGCCACAGCTCCAACTAAGAGGAAGCTCTGCTGAACATCTGCTCAGGGGAACTTCTGCCCTCCTCATATCAGTGGGCAGGTTGGTGCTGGCTCATGAGTGGTCCCGGAACTGTGTGGAGGCTCTCTCCTTACTGGAAGAGATAATATCTTGGTCTTGGTCCAGGCCAGCCAAGCTCAATATCTTAGGGTTTATTTGGCTGGAGGGGTTTTGTGCTGGGACATAGCCCTCTTGTCACATGCCTGATACCCATTCCCCACTTTTGTTCTTAGTAACAGAACCTCAGTTTTATTCCAGGTAACAAAATACCCAACCAAAAGACTACATTTCCCAGACTCTTGTGCAGCTAGAGGTCACCACTATTATAAGAAGCTGTAGAGTAGGCCTTTAAGAATATTCCTTAAGAGGAAGATAGACAGATGACACATGCCCTTTTGCACTGTCCTCCTGATTTCTACTTCTTGCCTAGAGTGTGGATATGATGGTTGGAGCTCAAGTAACCATTTTGGGCCCTTGAGGACAAAAGCTCTATGCCAAGAATGGTGAGTCAAAAGGTAGAAGGAACCCAGGTCCCTAGTTATCATGGAGTTGCTATACCACTTTGGACTGCTTAAATTCAGACTTTTCTTTTGAGAGAAACCTCTAATTTGTTAGGTTTCTGTTAACTAGCAGCTGAGTACAAATCCTAACTAATGCAATGACCTCTTTGAGAGAGTAATAAAAGATGGGACCCCACTCCACAGGCACATACACCTATTCAGGTACAGGCATGTGTACACACACACACATACAAAGCAATCACCTTCTCTAGGTAGGGGGCCCAACCATCTCCTTAGTTCCCCACACCAGGCTATAGTCACTGTGGCTAACCATTTCTGGGACTTTAGGGCACAAACCCATCTTGAATCTGTCATCTAGAACCTCTTTATTATAGCCTTTTTGCTTCTAGTGCTGAGATCAGATTTCTGCATCGGAGGGTAGAAGAGGAAGCAGGACCTGCCGTCAGTGAGGCCTGGGGAACTAGACCCACACAGCTGTTTTATCATTGATACAGATGGGATAAAACCTGGGTCCATGGGGGGCCATAACCAAGAGGTGCTCAGGATCTGAGAGAAGACAGTAGCCTGTAGGGATTTGAGGGCGTTTCCTTGTGGGGGTGGGGGACAGCAGGACCAGGAGAGTCCAGCTGAGGGCAGCAAGTTTTGAGGAGACATGAGGAGTGAACAGAGACCAGCTGAAGGCAGAGGCTAAGGTAACGCTTAGGCTAAGGGGGCTTTGGCTTCTATGTCCACAGGGGACTAAGTAGGAAGGATGCCTTCACCTAAAAGTAGAGATGATATCACCTAGAGGGAGACTGAGGACTGTGAATTTAGAATCTCTTTGCCTGAGGACATCTGTCCATGGGCCTGGCCAGAAGGACATGGGGCCACAGAACACAGGCCCTACCCAGTGCCTCTCTGTATGTTCCTCTCTGAGGAAGCTGAACTCCCTGGTCCCAGTTCCTTGCCCACCCCACTGGCTGTCACTGCCTCTGGGGAGGGGAAGCCCAGGATTGGAGAAAGCAGCCATGATCTTTACTGCCAGGCCTGATTCTGCCATCAGTTCTCTTATGTGAGTTCTTCTACTTTCTGTCTTCTTCCACCCACAGACCCCCATGCTCTGGGGCTCTCAGAGGATTCAGAGACTGTGGCATTCAAGGCCAGCTGGTTGATGTCATTCCTTCCAGCCTGCAGGAGAAATCTGCTCCCGTGCACCTCCAGCCAGCTCAGCAAGCCCTTCCTCCCATGGCTAACTGCTTCGAAAAGGCCTCCTCCTCTCACCTGCCCTGTCCCTCCTCCACACCCCCTCCAGCAGCCCGCTGGTGACTGAGCTCAGAGAGATATAAACAACCCATGGTTTCCAATTAATTTTTAATTGCAACTTGAAATTCTTAATTGCAGCTGAAATGCTATTGCTGGTGGAGGCATGTTGGTGGGGGTGGTGTGGGGGTGACCCAGTTAGAGATGCTGGGCCCCTGCTGGAGCAGGCCTTGAGCCAGTGGAGGGGTCGGAGGGCAGTGTGAGCCTGGCCGGGCACTGCAGCCAGTAACCCCAGGAACAGCATCGAGCAGCTCTGCCTTGGGCCCCAGGGCCTGCCCACTCTGCAGCCAGAGGCCCGCATTTTGGCCTGACTCTGTGGAGGGAGGGCTACTTGAGAAGTCCCAGTGTGGCATTATAGCCCTAGACAGGGTGATTCAGCAGGCTCTGCCTGAGGCCGAGTAGGGCCTCTGCTGGAACGTTCTGAGGTGGGGGCCTCTGGATGCCCTCACAGGAGGCTAGGAGACGAGGCTCTGCAGAGGTGGCACAGGTGACTGAGGTGCTGATGGGATTGGAGCCCAGACTGTGCTGGGCAAGGCAAGGTGGAAGTGGATGACCCGTTATCCTGATTTGTCTGAAATGGAACATGGGACTTATGGTGCTAAAACCAGAAAAGTCTCAGACAAACTGAGATGAGTTGGTCCCCCTAGTCGGAAGCAATTACCTCCTTTGACACCACTAGTTTTGAAGCTGTCCTGAGGCTCCTCCTGGGTGGTGTAAACTCCCAACTGTAGGAGGGAGGGGCTGCCCCTTCCTTCCTTCTTCTTCCAGCCCTTTGACCTTAAGGTCCAGCATTGTGACCCACAGCATCTGTTGGTGTCAGCTGTGTCCTTGGCTGGATTCAATCATGAATTCTGTACAATCTCCCAAGCTCAGGCCCTCCTGCTCCACAGGCAGTTCAATACTTGATCTAGGGTAAGTCATGTGCCTGGTCTGAGCCTCAGTTTCCTCATCTGCCTTTCCACTTGCCCAGGAGTCACCTGGATGGGGTAGGACTGTGGCTGGGATAAGGAGCTCCAGGCCAGAAGGGGCCAGAATAGACAGCTAGGGCCCCTGCGCCTGCACTGATCCCTGCCGGTGGCAGGGGCGGGGATGGGGCATCCAGGGGAGGAGCCAACTCGGGGGTCTTCCGCCCAGCTTGGCGAGCTGCTCCCTCCCGTTCCCTCAGGGCTGTATTTGCCAACGCTCCAGCGAAGGCAGCTGGGGAGCTATTATTAACTAATACCTGACAGCCACTGACAACGAAGAGCCTGCAGATTGGCTTTTCTCCCTGGGGCTGCCTGGAAGCCAGCATGGGACTGCCAGCTGGGATGGGGGCAAGACTGGCTGCTGTGAGGGGGAGGCACTGGACCAGAGGGCACAGCTGGACCAGGGGGAGTAGCTGGGCCAGGGCCAGGGCCCCAAATGGTGGGAGGGCTGGGGAAGGTGGGCTTTTCTGGGGAGTTTAGGGAGGGTCCCATGGGCAAATTCTGCCTACTAACTCAACTCTGGCTTTAGTCATTCATTTAACAGAAGCTGACTGAGCAGCTACCACATGCAGGCCTTATTCTGGGCACCGGGGAAATCCCAGGAAGGAAACAGACCAAAATACCTGTCCTTGGAGCACCCTTTTTTCCAGGGGAGAGTCTACCTTATAGTGTGGTTCCCAGACCCCCTGGCCAGGCCCCTTCCTGGCAGCACCCCAAGTTCTCCATCTCCAGTCCAGGGCCACACTAAGGGAGGTACAGTGGCCTACTGCTCCAACCCAGCCAGGGGCTGAGGGGCTGTGGCACCTGAGGAGGGACACAGTTCGTTGATGTCATTCCTTCAAGCTCCCTGCACTGAACGAGGCCTGATGTGGCCAAAGCGGCTTCATCCTTGGCAGTAGCCCTCACCCTAGTTTACCAGGGACCTCAGCAGGAACTCTGCGGAATGCCTCAAGCTCCCCTCCTCACACCATCGGAACATCCATGTCCTGGGCCCTTTACTTCAGCTTGTTCCCAGGAGTCCTTGGGACTCAAGGGACTAATGAAATGAATTGCAAACCCATTCATGATGTAGCCCTCAACCGCTCATTCTATACCTCATGAGCCTCCAAAGCCCTGCCCTAGAGGAGCCTGGGTCCTCACAGTAGTGCCATGTGAACATCACACCTGTCAGTGAACCTGATGACATGCCGAGTGTGATACTTGGCACTGGATGTATATCATCTATTTGTTGCTCATGACAACTTTAGGGAGTAGGTTCTATCATATAAGTGTGGGAGGTTCCTTCACTTGCCTGTGATCATCCAAGTAGGAGTGGGGAGATTGCATACAGCCCAGGGGTCCTAAGGCCCACACTGTGTCTTCCTGAGAGGCAAACAGGGAATAGCAGGACAAGGTGATGACAATCAAGAAAGCAAGGTGTCAGTTCCTCAATGCTCGGGTGCTCAGAGAGGCCAGGTTCCTGTTGGTGGCGCAGTCGGCAAAGGCACCTACTCAAGGGCGCTTTTTAAGCACAGATGCTGAGCAGAGACCTGCCGTGAGCAGTCACAGGGCCCTGCCCAGCCTCCCTCTCCAGGAAGGCTGAACAAATGAACATGGTGTGGGTCTCCCGCTGGCCCTTTAAGGAGCTATAGTTTGGTCAAAGGTGAAGAGCAAGGTCAACAGGACAAGAAATAGCACGGAATGAATCTGGCAGTGAGGATGACTGGCGGGGCCTCCCTAGAGAGGAGTCTGAGAAGGGAGTTCTTGACTTGGTGGGGAACGGATGCTGAGAGCTCATAGGCAAGTGTCGAATTAAAGTGGTCTGGCTGATGCAAAGGGAAGATGCTGGTGGTTAGGCTGCTAAGTTGGCCAAGAGGTGACCTCTGCTTTGGCCTAACTTTGGGAATAGTTGGGCTAGAAGGACCTTCACAGATCAGATAGCCCAGCCTGCCTCATGTCAGTGCGACATGGAAGGTCCTGGAGGGGAGGGCAACTTGGGGCCTCCCTACCTCCCCCGGGGAAGCACAGGCAAGATGTTTCCAACCATCCAGGAGGAACCCAAAAAAGATCCCTGAGAGAGACCTAAACTAAAGCCAATGCCCTGGCTAGTGTGGCTCAGTGGACTAAGTGCTGGCCTGCCATCTGAAAGGTCACTGGTTTGATTCCCCATCAGGGCACATGCCTGGGTTGAGGACTATGTCCCCAGTTGGGGGTGTGTGAGACACAATTGATGTTTCTGTCACACATTGACCTTTCTCTCCCCTCTCTTTTTTCTTCTCTTCTCCTCTAAAAATAAGTAAATAAAATCTTTTTAAAATAAAAAATAAAGCCTAGAAAGGACACAGAGAGAACCCCCTCCCACTCCTGCCCAGCCCTTGGCTACTGCTTCCTTCCATTGCAGGCCTGCCTCCTTCCCACTCCTCACCTTTGCTCAGCAGTTGCCAGCACCTCAAATGACTGCCACCCTCCTTTTCATCTCTTCAAATCTCCCCTGGGTTGGCTGGGCCTTTATCTATGGCTGGGCCCAGCTCCAGGCTCTACTTTCTGCAAGGAGACTCCCAAGATGCCCCACCTGCTGACGCCTCCCTTCCTCTAGGTGCTCTAATACCTGTAGCATCATTTCATATCCCACCTGCGCTGGTCAGAACCTGGGGCTTCTTAGGTGCGCTGTGCCTGGTACCAGAGGTCCTGACACCAGGACTACAGCTAGGTGAATAAAACAAAGGCTAGGCAACAACTGGTCACCTGGACACTAACCAGACTTTACTCTACACTCTGGTTGCTGATCTCTTTGCCTGGGGCTGCATGGCCTGCTGGCCTGCCCTCCCTTTGCAATCTTCTTCTTTCTTCTTCCCCTCCTCCCCCCACTTCCTTGTATCTAAGGATTGCATGAGTCACTTCACTCTGAGCTGCCAGATGTCGGTGTGGTTGGGCTCAGAGTGGAAGCCAATTTTTTTCCTTTACTCAAAGAGCTCAGGGCTGAGGAAAGTGCCCTGCACTGTCATCTCAGGAGGGTGGGTGGCTGTGCCAACCACTACCACCTCCCTGAGGTTCTGGCTGGCTCACCCTCCATTCCCAGCATGGAATGTCTTTCTGCTAACACAAAGCAGGGGCCAGGCCAGGTCCCTGCAGCCTGGGGCCTGCTCAGTCATCCAGACACTCAGCATCTCCAGTCTGAAGGGAGCTGGGGCCCAGGGCCAATCCCCACTCCACCCAGAGTGTTCAATGAGAGCCTCCAGGGTCCCCAGCTCCATGCTGCTGCTGTGGGTAGACAGGAAAAAATAAAGAGGGCCCTTTCCTTTCAAGGAATTGGCAGTCTGTTTAGGGAGACAAAATTTATACAAACAGTGGTTCATGGTTTTTAGCTGGATTATGCTTCTGCTTCCACTCGACTTCACTTTGTTCTCTTCAATGTGAGTGTTACGATCCTCACTTCATGGATAGGAAAATGGGACTCTGAGAGGTGAAATGACTTGTCCAAGGACACATGGGTGGTGTGGTGGAGCTAAGCCCTGTCCTGTGTCCATTGAACCTCAAACATCACTATCTGGTCAAGTTGGAGAAAAAGCCGGGACAGCTTCTGGGAGGAGGGGGCCACTGTTCCGTCCACCCCCGCTGAGCCAGGGCTGTGTTCCTCTGCGTGAGAACATGTCTTTCCAGAGCCCTTCTTGAGCTGCTTGGCAGCCCAGAGATAGTGCATGTTGGAGGTATGAAAGGGGGTGGGAGAGGCTTCTTAGTTTAAGTTCCCTTGAAAGCAAAACTTGAGACCAGGATGTGTGGGTGGAGTACTTGGGAGCAGGAGAGAGGGAGTCAGAAGCGTGAGAGGAAAAGCAGAAACGCTGATTAAAAGATGGAGTGTTAAGCAGAAAAGCCCAGGTGGGGTGGGGCTCCACTCCCTTGGGACCCGCCAAACTGTTCACCTGAAAGATTGGAAGGCCGGAACAAGTGACCCACTGGCTCCAAACCCCACAGCGGGGGTGAGCCCAGCAGGGTGTCCACGCCTCGGGCCCTCCTGCATATAGTTGCTCATAAGCCCAGCGGGCACTGTGGCATCAGAAAGGCAGTGGAAAGATGAGCAGTGGGTGCTTGAAGTGGGCACTTAGCTGGCATAGAACTGTCCATCCTCCCCACGAAATGCAGCTGAGCCAGAAGTGGCTTCTTCAGAGGACAAGGTGTATGTTGTTCTGAGCCACCAAATTCTGGGCACTGCTGCTGCCACAGAAGGCCCTGCCTCCGCAGCCCAAAGGACACACCTTTATTGAGCAGTCCTGGCCGGTGCCTACCTGGGTGCCCTGGAGTACAGTGGAGAGAGGCTGAGAAAAGGCATGGAGGAGGGACAAATGAGACATCTTTGTGATCTTAATTTCTTTTGCTGATAATCTGCATCAGTTGCCTAAGTATCTTCCTTCCCCACTGGCTGGCTGGCTCCTCAGGGGCAAGGATCCAATCTGATCTGTCTGTCCACAGCTCCCAGCACAACGCCTGGCAGAGCGGAGCTGCCCAGGAAGCTACACTGAAAATATTAGTGTGTGGCAACAACCCAGGCTACACACTCAGCTGCCAAAGGTTGACTGCAGGCCCCTGGGCTCCTCATCTCAGGCTACCCTGGGTCTCCAGTGGAGCAAAAACCAGGAGGGAGCCGCCCCACCTACTGACTTGGGCCTCCGCTCATAAAATGTTGGGCTGTCTCTCGCCACTTTTTCTCTTCCACTGCTTACTTATCTCTGGAATGAAGTGGTTTCAGGCTGCCAAGGTTTGAGGGAAAATACCCTCTGTGAGAAAGACACATGCCCTCCATAAACTTGCATTGTGGTTTATATTGTCTCCCATAAAGGAAGCGATGGATCTTCCAGTTTATGTTTATAACTGTGAAGTTGAAAAAAAATCAATTTTCTCACTTGACATTTTGTCAGCCTAACTTCCTCCAGCAGCCTTTCTGCTGGGCCAACAGGCTGATGCCCAGAGCTCAGGGCTGGAGACTCCTCTGCTGCGAAGGAACCAGGAGCCACAGGCCGAGATGGCTGTCGGCCTTGAAAAGATGGGTTCGGGAAGGGACCCCTGGTCTGTACTTGCCTCCCAAGCTAGGTCGGAAGACAAGGGTTGGCTGAGAGAATGTAGCTGGTCATCCCAGCAGGGGAAAGGCAGAAAAACAGAGGCAGCCCCAGCCGTTACCAGCACCCTCCACCAGGGCCAACACAATCTCTGGCAGGGGCAGCAGGGACTTCTCCCCCATAAGCCTCAGGTGCTGCCACCTCCTATGTGAAGCCTTCCTGATTGCATAGGATAAATGGAATGCCTCAGGCTGCTAGCTTCCTTGTTGGAACTTCCATCCAGATTGCTTTCTGTCTGTGGTAGGGTCCTTTGGTGTCATGATTGTCTGGTAGTTCGAGCAGAGTTCCCCCATCAGAACATTTCAGTTCAAATCCTAACGCTTCCCTTCCTCACCATCTGCCGGGGACAAGTTACTTAACCTTTTAGAGTCTCAGTTTGCTCAACTGTAAAATGAGGGGTATTTTAGGGATAAAATTAGACAGCCTGGCTTAAAACCATTAACACCTTTCACTGAGTTATTTTTTCCAATAGCACTTAGCACCATTTAACATCCTTTGTTTCATTTTGCTCAATGCCAGTCTGCCCTCTCTTGAATGTAAGCACCAAGAGGGCAGGGGCTGGCTGCTTCCCTCATCTGGTTCAGAGGTGGGTGCCTGGAGCTGAGCAGGAGGGAGCATGTAAGGGGATCCTGTGGTTCTGAGTCAGCGCAATGAACGTGACCCCCACTTCTAGCACTTCTGTAGTTTCCAGTGTGGCATTTTGGGCAGAAGAAGCTCCATCCAAGGCCGGTCATGAAGGTTGCCCGTGAGTCTATCGCCAACACCAGACTGCAAGTCCTTTGGGGACAGGGACCATATCTTGCCATTCCAGGGTCCCCAGCGTCCTCTCCCATAATGAGCCCTCTTAGAAACCTGAGTGGCCGAAGAACCAATGCCTTTGGGCTCTGATGAGGGTTGTTCTAGTCCAAGCTTCTTGGCAGGTGCTGTGCTGTGAGCTGCCCAATCTCTCCTGGAGGTCAGTCGAGTGAACCAGGCCCAAGCTGCCAACACACTCCTGCACCAGCTACTCCACAGCTCTCGCTGGCCTCAGTGATTTAGTCCTGGCTGGCCACACAGTGCTCAGACTGTGGAGCAGGGAGGCCACAGGCTTCTGTGTCTTGTAGACACGGCTTGATTTCTGGAAAGGGACCCTAGGCCAGACCCAACCTTCTTGAGCCTCACATTTGACATCTGCAAAATGGGCCTGGGTGGAGATTGTGAACAGGAAGGGAGGTCTCTGGGGGCTCACCCTCCAGTGCCATCCTTTGCTGACCGCAAGGCCAGCAATCACCCCTCACACACCGCCACCTTTCCTCAAGCTCTTTCTCACTTTTTCTTTTGTCTGATTCCCCTAGATCTGTGAGACACCCACTAGGTGTTATCATGCTCATCTTAAAGAGGAAGAAGCTGAGGCCAAGGGGCAAAAACTATGCCCACTGATCCCCCAGCAGCCTGGGGCCATCACACCGGGTCAGGCACCAGCCCCCAGGGCTTGAGGGCAGCAGCAGGGCCCCAGGATTCTCCCTCCCCACCCCACAGAGGGCTGGGGGTGCTGTGCTCTCTTCTCTTCTCCCCCTGACTTTTAATTGCTTGGAAACAGAGCTGACGGCAGTGGGAACACTCAGCCGCTGCTGATCTCATGACTGAAGGCTTTTGTTTGTTCACAGAATCATATTTTTATACTCAGGCTTCTGCTAATTTATGTTGCAAACCGAGCTCTTCCTTGCTGAAGATGGAGTTTACGGAGCAGGGAGTTGATTCCTGGGTTTATTTAGTCATCTTGGAGCCTATCAGAAGTCAAGGAGAGGATAAATTAACAACATGAAAAGTAATAATAGCCAGTTTGGTGTTTATTTTCTGGCGGTTCCCTCCTCTGATGAGCCTGCTGCGCTCCCTTGGCACATCCACGAAGGGAAGCTTCACTGGAAAAATTAAACGGCTCCTCATTTAAGATGGAGCGATCAGCGTGTGCTGGTTGCTGCTTGGCACCTGTGAGAGCGCATGCCAGCTCAGCTTGGAGGGAGAGAAGACGGGGAAGCCTCAGAACAGCCCCCCAACACACACACACACACACACACACACAGAAACCACAGCCTACTGCATCTCTCTCTGTGTAGAATTATAGCTCTCAGAAGACACTCTATAGCAGATGGGGCTCAACTGGGAGCAATCAGGGAAAGCTTCCTGGAGAAGAAGCCCTGCAGATCTGAGAATGGGAAAGGGATGTCTGAATCTGACCCATAATGTGCCAAAGGCAGGGGCGGATACAGTGTTGCTATGCAATGGAGGGGAGGGAATGCCGGAACATGGTCTGGGGACCTATTGAGGAAGCCTTAATTATTGTAAAAATCTCTCTAGAGATGGGCTCTGCCCCTGCAAGGAAAGTTTGGGGGCAAAAACACTGCACCTACTGGAAATAAACCAAGGACTTGGAGTTGATGGGAGGGGTGGAAGGAGACATTCTCCCTCCAGCTCAAGAAAGCCCTCAGAACAGTGAGGAGAATTGTCTCTTAATTAGTAACTGCGCCAGTAGGGCCTGAATAAGGTCTGTGAAAGTCAGGCTCATGCATACAAGTTTATGACAGCAGGAAGAGGGGAAAAAGAGGGCAAGGGGAGAGGAAATCAGCCCTGTGCTCAGTGCTTGCATCTGCTAAGTACTTAATACACCTTAGCTCTTGGCTCTACCTTTACCTCTTGAAGCAAATGTGGCTGCCTAGTCACCCTCAGTGCCCACCAGCGCCACTCTCTCTGGTGGGCACAGATCTGTAGATTGGATCCACCCATCCATCCATCCCCCTACCCACCAGTTCCCATCTATCACCCATCCTTTCACTCACCTCCCCAGCCAGCCATCCTCTCACATGCAACCATCCATTCAGCCAGCTCCTCACACACAGAAAGGCAGACAGACAGTGGAGCACAGTACAGACGCTCCTCACCAGCAGCCTGGCTGTCAACCTGGAGGCTCCTCAAGGTGGCATTACCTTGTGAAGGAACCAAGGACCCAGCTGCCAGCCTTGGAGCTGCAGTATCACTTTGGGGAGCTGGGTACTAAGGATATTGATCTCTCTGTGACAGGCTCACATTTACCAGGCTCACAGGGACTGATGCTTACATACATACCCTGATGCCAACTCATTAATTTGTAATAAGAAATGCTACTCAAGTGGAGCGGATGTTTGCCTTGGCAGAACAGAGTCTCTCCCAGTGGGCAAGTAATATGGGAAGTCAAATTATCATCAGAAATGCTGGCTTAGTAATTCATAGTGAGAAATAGAACTCTGAGGGGGTCTGTCTTATCTCCCTAAAAGCAAGGTATAAGAGAAGATCTTCAGAAAACCCCTGGGTGGACCTAAATTGGAGCTGGGGTTGGGCAGGGGGTGGCAGTGTGGTTTGCTGTCTGATAGCCTCGCGCGTGTGCCCCACTATGAAACCTGATCTGTCTCAGGCGCCCTCTACCGCAGGGTCAACGAACTGCAGCCCATGGGTCAAACCAGCCCACCGCTTGCGCTAGTACAGCCTGCGAGCTGAACATGTTTTTACATTTCCAAATGACTGAAAGTAAACCGAAAGAAAAAATAATGTTTCCTGACAGGGGATTACATAAAATTCAAATTTCAGCACCCCAGATAAAGCTTAATGGAACACAGCCCATTCATTCGTTCCTTATTCTCTGTTACAACCCCAGAGTGGAATAGTTACAACAAAGACTGTGTGGCCTGCAAAGCCTAAGCCACTTCCTATCTGACCTTTTCTAGAGAAGTTCGCTGGCCCTGCTCTTGGCCAATCCCTCACCCTTCCGTGTGGCCTTTATATCCTTACGGAGCTACTGTCACCATCCACCCTGAGATTGTTCACAGATCCCCTGGACCATGGAAGCTGCCCATATTGATCAGTGATGGATTTTTAGGCAGTCTCTTGGTTCCCACACCCACTGGCACACCATGAGCCCTGGGCGAGGATGTGACCAGCGTAGCCCCAAGCAGGCTCATCGGCACCACCAAGCATCAACAGCGCAAAACACTTGTTTTCATCTTTCCATTCACTGCCAGCCTCCTACCTATCACCTCTTCACCTGCCACGCCAACCTCATTTGTCCACTCATGCAGCACCCACCCTTCCATCTCTTGAATGTCTCCACCCAATTAGCCTGTGGTCTAATCAGATGTGGTGAGATGCGTGTCTGTGTGTGCCCATGCATGTGTGTGTGCTCTGTGTGTGTGTACTGGGTGACTGTACCACTCAACAAACTCTCATCTGTGTTAGAGACTTTAATCAGAGGATAAAGGCCAATGGAAGGTCACGGTCCCTGCAGATGAGGGCTCAGGCAACCTGAGTTGGCCAGTCTGTCTCTAGGAGAATGTCTCTGAGAACAGTGTAGCGGAAGCCCGGTGGCCTCCTCTGCTTGGAGGCTGTGGAGCGTGTAGTCAGAAGTTCCTAGAGGCAGCTGTGTATGAGAAAGGAAACACGAGAGAAGAGCAGCGAAGAAGGGCAAGGGGAGAGGGAGCTAGGAGAGGAGGGGGAGGAAGAGTCACATCCTGTTGGAATTGTTCAGAGGGCCATGGCTCAGGGCTCATTGATTCATTGTCCGGGAGCTCCTTTGTCCTGGGCCCGGTTTGCCTGGGAGTGCCCGGTGGGGGTGGGTGGGCACAGCTGGGCGCCCAGGCAGCCAGCACCTGGGCACTGCCTCCCACACTTCTGCTTGACCTGCTAAGGACTTGGGTTTCTGGCTCCCCCGGAGGGCCTGGGGAGACTGTAGGGTTCTGCTTGAGCTGTAGGGGCACTCAAGTGACAGGTCCGTCCCTTAGACACAGGAGAAGCAGGGGTCTCTGCCGTCGGTGGTGCCTGCCCTGAAGCCCCAGAGGCCAGCTCCGATCCAGCTTGGCTGGCTCTCCCTTGGTCTTAGACACCAGATCCATGGCTCGGTGGTGCAGACCACATAGAGGTGCATGGACATAGCGGAAACTGAACCCCAGTATCTAAGACCCCAACTTCGGCACTGTCCCCTGCTCCAAACTGCAGGAGAGAGTAAGCCTGCCTTGCTCAGCCAGGCTTCCAGAGGCCATGGGCAGTGGCTGTAATTAAACAAACAAAGCTGAGAGAATGACCTTTGAAACAAGGTATTGGCTCACAGGCAAAATCGGTGTCATTCTGGCTACTAACATAGATCTGAAGGTGGGAGCACCTGCCTTACAACTAAGGGTGGAGAAGCCAAGGCCTCAGGTGACAAAGAGCTAAGTGGCATGGTCATGATGGACCTCAAGGCTCCTGACCTGAGCCCAGAGCCTCCGTCCCTATAAGGTGGCAGCACAACCTAACAGTGAAGACCACGGGCCCCGGTGGCAGAAAGGCATAGCTTCACTGCCCACCTCCTCTCCTGGCCGGCGCGAATCGCAGTCTCCTTTATAAATCAGGAACGCTAAAGAGAACTGAGCTCAGAAGTTATGTGAGCAATGAGAGAGGTACCCTTGTCAAGTGCCTGGTGCATAATATGTGGCCAATATGTGTTAATTTTTAAAAAGGTACTACTGTGCGTTAGATCCTAGGGTTAGAGAGCTGAATAGAACTTTCTGTGCAAGAGACACCAGTTTGTGGGGAGAAGTTTGGAGTAACCATCAGAGGAGTCAGGACAACTGCAGGGCAGGATGTGGGTGCTGTGGGCATCGAGAGGGAAAGTGAATCACAGGGCTCTGTGGAGGTGGCAGGGGCACAAACCCCTAAAGGCAAAGAAGTTGCTCATCAGTAGGAGAGGGGAGAGGAGAACATTCAGGCGGAAGAGGTACAGGCAAAGGCAGACAGGGGTGAGCCTCTCCTGGGCTTGGGACTGCTCAATGGGCAGCCCCAGAGGGTTCTCCCTGCCAGTTGAGGGTCCCTAGTTGGCCTCCCGTGGCCCTGGGCTCCTTACTCCCCTTCCTCCAGTGTGAGCTGTGGGGAAGCAAATGGGCTTAATTTTTGCTGAAGCTAAATAGCATTTTGCTGCAACAAATTTACAGATTAAAAAAAAAAAAATCTGGAATGAGGCCCCATGTTAAATAGACTTAGTGTTTAGAATGATCTGGCCCCACTCTTTGCCAGAAGGGATGGAAATGGGATAAAAGAATAAATAGAACTAGCCAGGTACACGTGCAGGGAGCCTCCTTCATTGCCTCACCCTCTAGGAAGCTTCCTCAGCTTTCACCCTCATAGGAACACACACGACACCCTCCCACCATATACTATCACCAGCTGCTCTAGTCACCACTGAGCAATCACCCAAGCTCCCAGTCACACACTCACCCCTGAGCACATACAGACTCAAAAACCATCTGTACACACACATGCTTGCACATACACTCTGGGCTATCCTGAGTGTTTCTCTAGGCCATTGCTGCTTTTAAAAACCTCCTAGAGCCCTGGCTGGTAGTACAGTGGGTAAGGCGCTAGCCTGTGAACCCAAAGGTCGCAGGTTCGATTCCCCAGCCAGGGCACATAACAAGGTTGCAAACCAGGTCTCCAGTCAGGTCTGTGGCTGGAGGCAGGTGAAAGACAACCATACATTGATGTCTCTCTCCCTCTCTGCCTCTCTCCCTTCCCCTCTTTCTAGAAATAATGAAATAAAATCTTAAAAAAAAAAAAAAAATACCTCTTAGGTGCTAGGGAACAGAAAGATTGGGGGCCCTGGATGTAAGAATAGCCCAGACTGCTGGCTGTCACCGTCAGCTCTGTCAGGTTGGGAAGGAACGGGAATGCCCCTGCCCATCCCAGGCCATTTGCTGAGCAAAGGACTGGTAGGCACCCCCTCTGATCCTGGCTCACTCGGAGAGCTGGGTGGAACACCCAGGTACCCTTTGTGGCCAGAGTCCAGGGGAGGCCCTGTGGGAGGCAATGGAGTCCAGCGAGTCTGACCCAAAGACTAAATAGTGTTGCTGCCGGGCTCCCTGGAGACGTAACTGAATCTGACAGTTCTTGACTAATCAATATTTGTCTTCCTCAAACCCGGTCACGCTGCCCTTTGCCTGTCCAGCACCCACAGCCTCAGCATGCCCTCAGCCAAGACAGACTTGGGGAGGGAGGAATGAAGGCAGCAGCAAGGATGGAGGCCAGTTCCAGAACCAGAACAAGAGCCCACAGCAGCCACGCTCCAGTTTCCAATTTAAACTTAGAAAATCTGGGTTCTACCTTTGTCTGTCCTTCTGCTTCTCCTGTCTCTCCCAGTCTTCAGACATCTCTACCAGAGGGTGCATCTCACCCTGCTCTAAGGTCAGAAAGGGGGGGTGTGGCCCTGGCTGGTGGCACAGTGGATAAGGACCCAGCCTGTGAACCCAAAGGTTGCTGGTTCGATTCCCAGCCCAAGGCACACAACCAGGTTGCAAGCCAGGTCTCCAGCCAGGTCTGTGGCTGGAGGCAGGTGAAAGGCAACCATACATTGATGTCTCTCTCCCTCTCTGCCTCTCTCCCTTCCCTTCTCTCTAAAAAAAAAAAAAAAAAAAAAAAGGAGGGGTGTGACCAGAGGCTGGCTCACACTCAGAGCCGGTCACATCACAAATCAGGCTGCTTAGAGGTGCTGGTGATTTCTGTGGGTGAAGGTGTGATGCCACAGGTACAGGGACTGCCTGGCTCTCAGGGGGTGTGGAAGCTGGGAGGAGGGGCTTTGCCGGACTAGCTCTGCTGGCTTCTGCCAGGGATGGTCTCCAGCAGCATGATAGATTCTTTCCAGTGCTTTCTGTCCTGCAGGGGAGGGGAGTCAAGTTTTTTCTGACACCCCAGTGTGCCTAGACCTGCTGCAGTGCTCTCGGGACATTGTCACCAAAAGAAGGGAGCCTGGACCATGAGTGTCCCCTACAGATGCCCAACCTGAGTGTCACTGGGATTCTGCTGTGAGGAGAGTCCAGTGTGGTACAGTGGGCAGGGGAGCCTTAGGATGGGGCGGGTTCAGACAAGAAGAGGACACCCTCGATGGGGACAGTGTGAACCAAAGCACTAGTACTTCCTGAGGGCTGACTATGTGTCAGGCATTGTTTCAAGTGGATTTGCAGGAGTGAATTTATTTAATCATCACAGCCATGAAGATACAGAGAAAGTAAATAACTTGCCCAAAGACACACAGCTAGTAAGTGGCAAGACTGGGATTTGAACCCAGACAGTCTTGCTCCAGAGACCAAGTGCATAACCACCCTGCGCTGCTGCGTGAGAAGTTACCTGAGTAGAGGAAGGATTTGGCACAGGAGAAGCTAGAGAGGTATGGGGAAGAGGTTGTGAAAACACTTAAATGCCAGAGAGGTTTGTGAGCTGATCAGATGGATGGCAGACACGTAGAAGTGACAGCCTCCATAGGTTACCTGCACCTCTTTCCACCTCTAACACCCCGACTTCCGGCTTCTGCCAGCCCAGAGGAGGAGGGAATATGGTAGGTTATATAAGATCTCCGCTGTTCTGTCTGCTCAGCCCCTCCTCCTGCTTCTGCCAATCACTGAACCACCCAACTCCTGCCTTCCACCCCAGTTCCCACTCAGAGGGAGAGGTGCATGACCCAAGACTGGCCAGTTAGCACCTTTTCCTGACATTTGAACATCTAGAACCAAGGAAGAGCAGAGAACTCTTGGCAGAGGGAGCCCTGCCCGATGCTCAGGGACAGGTGTTGGCCACTGGAGAAGGCTAACGTGAGAGGCTGAGAGGGATCCTTGTGGGGCAGGGCTCACATCCAGTCCCCCTGAGGCTTGCTGCTCCCCAGGCTTCCCCAGCATTTGGGTTTGGGATCCAAGAACATCCTCTTTGTGTCTAACTGGCTCAAATTGGATGTCTATCATTTGTTGCCAGGAGGGCCTGACAAGGTAAAGCCTCCCAGATTCTTGAGAAGAAGGGACCTCTGGGAACTTCTAGTGAAGTCTCCATGTGGAACTCTGGGGCCCATGATGAGCATCTCCTCACTTCTCCTAAGAGAGGGACTCACTAGGCATGCTCTGGTCCAGGTCCAGTTTGGCACTGCCAGGGTCAGGGGTGAACTGAACAGTCTTTTCCCCAAGGATGTCAGCCTGGCAGAGAGACAAACCTGTGGACAGTGAGCACTCAACATAGCAGAAGGGCCTGTGTGGAGGTGCTACCCCCCAACCATGGGAGCCAGGGCCCAGGCCCCTGGCCGGGCCCCAACCTGTCTCCACGCCGCTTTTAAAGGAGGAGGGCAAGACTAACCTGGGCAGCTCTGCTTCCCCGGGCAGCTGCTACACTGGGCCCCTCTCCCTCTAGGCTGGAAATGTCTCTCTCTTCAAAATAGTTAGAAACGAGTATTTACTAAATCCCAGAGCCTTTGAGTCTGGTGATTGTGTTTGGGGATTAGGACCTGCCAGTCCCCGTGTGGGGCTCTTCTAGCAAAGGGAGTAAGGCAGGGGAGGTTCAGGCCCAGGGCGGGAGGGCCTTCGGTGGGGTCTGAGAGGGGCAACTGGAGGAGCCTGAAGCATTGCATCTCATGCTGGGGGTCTAGGATCCTCCAAGAGCTGCAATGCCAAGAGAACAAATTGGGCAACATGCTCCATTTGGACTTAAAGTGTAACCCAAAGGACAATTGGCAAGTTATGGATAGCTTCCACTGGATGCCCAGATGTGGCTCCAGCCCTCGCTGGTAGTGGTGGTGCCGGTGTAAGCGAGTGGACAGAGACCTCAGAATTGGGGGACAGGACTCAGTGGAACACAGCCATTTTCCTGAGAGATGTATTTGCATATCTATGGCTGGTACCTAGTTTCTTAGTTATACATATGGCGATGGCCGGCTCCACAGAGCCAAGGAGATGAAAGGGGCTTTGATCATAGAAAGCTTACAAGGCCTGCACCAGATTCTGCAAGTGGCCAGGACCTGTCACCACACTGACTGGGTCACGGGCCACAGTCAGGGTTTTAAAACTAAGGCAGCAGCCATTTGGGGTGCAAGGCCATGCAGTTTGAAAGACTGCAGAGGAACCACACCAGCCTGCCATGAGGTCCGATGTGTAGGAGGAGAGCCACACAATTTTGAAAGGGTGTAGGACTCCCACGAGGTCTGGTGTGTGAGACAGAGAGAGAACCATAATGTAGCAGCTATGTAGTTTGTATAATGAAGCCAGTCCATGCTAAGAAGAAAGAAGCAGCAAGCAGCTATGCAGTGTGTAGGGAGGATCTGGCCATGCGGCCCGGGCTGGTAAGAAAGCAGGCCCCTGCTGCTTTGGTTGTGCCCGCTCCAGCTGACTCTGAAGCCACTAAGGACTCTGCCTTGCAGACCCGGACTCTGTCTGAACTCTTGAAACTTGGGACATGTGGAGAGGATACTCTCAGGACTTGGGCCTTTCCAGGACTTCACCATCATCCAAAGTAACATGGCACATGCTTTCCTGGACTATTATATGGAAGCTGACAACATCATACCCCAGATCCTGAAGGAAAGAGCTGACAGATAAGGAATGGAAAACTTCTGGGTTTGGTTTTAGCCTTTTAGGAACAAGGGAAGTTCTGGGTCTCAGGGGAGAACAGGGTTCTGAGCAGAAGCGCTAGCAACCACCCAAGGTTGGAATATTGTAAATAAAGACCTGTTTTTGTCAGCACTAATTGTTGGGTCTTATACCAAGGCTCCAGGTGATCGAGCCTCAATGTGCTTGGTAACAGGGGTGGTGGTGGTGGTGGTGGTGGTGTGTGTGCATTACGTGTGTGTGTGCAACTGGGTCCAGTGTGTGCCTCTGAGTGCACATGTGCCTGTAGTGCATATACATGCTAAGGCCTGAGTAAATCTGCCACACCTTCTGTGCAAAGCTAGTGTTCGCTAAGAGGCTTGAGGATTCTGAGGCTGGTGCTCCATCCCCCTCACAGGGGCCCTGGCTCTCCCCATGTCTTAGCTGCTCCTTCGACCTTCCCTTCTGTACTGCTTCCCACCAGATGCCTCTTTCGACTGACAAGTACCTGGTTTTTTTTTTTTTTGTTTTTTTTTTAGATTGTATTTATTTATTTTTAGAGATAGGGGAAGGGACGGAGAAAGAGGGAGAGAAAAACATCAATGTGTGAGAGAAACATCAACCAGTTGCCTCTCATATGTGCCCCAACTGGGAACCAAGCCTCAACCCAGGCATGTGCCCTGACTGGAAATCAAACTGGTGACCTTTTGCTTTGCAGGATGATGCCTGACCAATGAGCTACACCAGCCAGGACTGACAAGTGCCCATTTTGACTTCTATTGCAGATTATGAGGAATACCATCTATAAACACAGCTTTTTCCTTAAGGCCTTATTAACCAAATTTAATACTTATCACAGTCTCTGGAAGTTACTTTGTAGGAAGAAAGGTATTGGAGCATCTGCGCCTTATTGGATAAGATTCTAGCCCTGGAGTACTCTGTTCCAGGCTCCTTCCACCCTGGCTCCAATCTCACTTTCGGGCCTTATCAGACCTCTGTGGACTTTTCTCTCTCCCCTACTTAGGATGATAAAGGGTGGGAGGAGGCGGCCTGGGGTCATGGAGGACTGAGAGTTGTTTCTTGGGTCCTAGTTGCTGCATACAACTGCTTTTATGACTTTGGGCAAGTTCCTACCTTTTTCTGGACCCATTTTTCTCTCTGTGATTTGGGTGCATTAGATAGCACCTAGTCACCTGGGGGACTGTCACTACCTCCAAAGGGTGGCATTTAACAAATTTTTTAAAATAAATGTATAGTTGCCTTTCACCTGCCTCCAGCCACAGACTTGGCTGGAGACCTGGCTTGCAACCTGGTTATGTGCCCTGGCTGGGAATCGAACCAGCAACCCTTGGGTTCACAGGCTGGGTCCTTATCCACTGTGCTACCAGCTAGGGCCCAAAGGGTGACTTTTGAAGTTTGCAAACAGCTTATTTATTTCCCTGTAGATAGGAATTATCTAAAATTGTTGTATTAGTTTCCTGTGGCTGCCAAAGCAAGTGACTGCAACCTGGGTGCCTTAAAACAATAGAAATATATTCTCTCATGGTTCTGGGTCCTAGTAGGCTGAAATCAAGGATTTCAGCAAAGCTGCACTCCTTTCAGTGTCAGAATTCTAGAGGAGAATTCATTCCTTGTCTCTTCCAAGTTCTGGTGGCTGCTGTCATTCCTTGGCTTGTGGCCACATCACTACTATCTCTGCCTCTGTGGTCACACTGCCTTCTATCTGTGTAACATCTCCCTCTGCCTCCCTCTTCTAAGGACACATGTGATAGCATTTAGGCTGCAGCCAGATAATATCAAGATCCTTACCTAATCACATCTGCAAAGACCCTTCTTCCAAATAAGGTAACATTTCCAGGACCTGATGCCTTTGTGGATCATTATTCAGCTTACTACAACTATAGTATTAAATTCATTTAGAAATGTCACCCATCAGTAAAGGTGAGAATGAGGTTTTTATATTTATCAAAGGGAGGCACATAGTCTGAGGCTGCAGTGAAGAGGGCCAAAGAGAGATCCTGCTGAGGGTCAGCCAGGTAGAGAGATGTTCTGGAGACAGGTCCATGGGATGTTTTGGGGGTATGCAGTATGGATTCCTCCATATCTGTCCTATAAGGCCTCTAGTTAAGTCTGCATCTCTCACTAATGCTCAGGTATGAGTCCATTTCTTGGGAGACCTGGGTTTCTCCCCTGGACCATCCTCTTGGGGGCAGAGGAAGGCACTGAGGGTGCAAAGCCAGGAGGAGAAGGGGGCCTGAGATGGGAAGACCGTCTCCATTGGACCCCTTTTTTGATTGAGGGACATGAAAACAATGCAGTGTATAGTCTGCCAGTCCCAGATAGAAATGACTTGGCCCTAAAGGAAGGTGAAGATGTGAGGTGTGTGGGTAAGTGTGCACGCGCATGTGTGTGTGTGTAGGGAGTGAGTGTGCATGTGAACTAAGAAAACGGCATTGGGACCTCAGGACCACAGTGACTGGATGTGACCATAGATCAATGTGAGACCTCTATCTCCAACGTACCTGGAGAAAGTGCTGCTGGACCATCAGTGCCGCACAGCTTTGACCTCTGACAGGGACTCACTCTGCCAGCCTGCCAAACTGCACCCAGCCCTGCGAGAGCTTAGACACTCAGCTGCAGATCACAGGATGCCTTCCCTGGCCCATAGCTCCCTATTTCTTCTCCTCGAGGCCATAGAACCAGGAGGCCTGAATGGGAGATGAAGCCTAGGAAGAAAGCAGGGCAGGGTAATAGGCTCCTATGCTGTGTTAAGCATGTTGGATTGGCCTTTATCTTGAAGGTAATAAGGAGCTACTGGGTGCTGAATAAGAGAATGATTAGATTTGTGCTTTAGAAAGGTCGTTCTAATTTCCAGAGTGGAGGCAATAGATCAGAGGAAAATACTGGAGGTTGGCAGGGTGAGAGATGGTGGTGAATTGGATACAGGTGAAGTGGGGAATATGGACAGGAGAGGAAGATTAAGAACAATAGAGTGGAGGAATGCCTAAAAGTCTTGTTGTTTGGGGGCTGAAGTGAGAAGCCAACCTAGAGCAGAGGCCTTGCTCCCTCTCCCTGCAGAGCTCCTTGGTGGAGTCTGCATCATTTTTCTCATACACTTCAGTCTGTTGTCAGGCAGAAAGACATCTAACAGAATGGATTGCATCGTGGAGCTGGGAAGGAAAGCCCATGCATTTAACAGGATGGGCCTGGGGACAACAGCACCTAGCCTTGCCACCTTATTCTCAGCCTTGTCCTATGACCTCACACCTTTCTTGTTTTCTCCTGAGTCTCCTTGCCTATGGCTGCTGAAGCTAATGTTTCTGCTTTTTTCCATCCACATCTCATGGTCTTGCTGAGCCAGTCTGGACTTCTGACCACCTGATCTAATTCACCCTAGGAAGAAGTCCTGGGCCTCACCCTGGTCCCTCTCTAGACACACCCACCTCTAACTCAGACACATTTCTACACATTTAAGCATCCATTAGCTCTGAAAATCTTCTGTTCAAGAAGAACTGTGCTCAGTGTAGCCAAGAAGGGCTAAGTCATAACTAGGAGTTTCTTCTCTCTGAGAGTGATTTGAGCTCTTCACCACAGACAAGCCCATTCCAGACACAAGCTATGACATACAGCCAAAGGACCCAGTTCCTGGCTCTGTGCTCCCAATAGTGTGGGCCTTGACTCCCAACAATTCTTAAGCATATATCCCAATGGTCACAAAGTTCCTTCTTCCATTCTTGGTCTAAGTAAAAGTAAATATTTCCCCAAAACTTTTCCATTTGTGAGTACTGAGTGGAAAAGGATTGTGAATGGAGGAGGTGCTTCCGTGGGCCTGAGGATGGGGAGGCAGACACCGTGCACCTTATAGCCAGCCCTCTCCCCCACAGTTCTAGCATTCTGCCTCCAGGGATTCATGAAATGACCGCAGGTGTAGGGAGCCTATGGCTTGTCAGTTTTGTTTCTAGGTGAAGGCTAAAGAGAAGGTGAGGGATACTGGGTAGAGAGAGAGGCTCTGGGAGGAGGTGGATGCCAACCAGTAGTCAGTGTTTCCTGACTGTCTCCTCAGGATTGGTGGCTACCAATGAGGATGGCCCATCTGGCTTAAACAGTGAGTTTTAGTATCTCACAAAATAAGAAACCCAAAGTGGAAGTGGGCTCCAGGGGCTCTAGGAGCAGCTCTGACTCTGCCTTCTGTTTTGGGCATCACTCTATTATTCATAGCCCTCCCTACGTGGTCCTTTTAATTTCTAAAATCAATGTGAGCTCATTATCCATACTCCCCAGTGATGTTTCTTTCATTTCTCATTGGCTAGAATTGTTCAAAGATTCAGTCCTATAACAACAATTTTCAAGGATAATGGGACCGCTCTACCTCAGAGAAATCCATCATCTCCTAGAGAAGGAGGTTGCCCTAAACACAACCTGGGCTCTGTTAGTGGAGAGGATGGTTGGCAGATGCGATGGGTGTTGGGTATGTAACCAACAGTGCCCACTACAGGTAGTAGGGTCAAAATCAGTTTGAACTCTTTCTCTGTATCACTTGGAAAGAAAAGGCAATTTTTTTTAACAATAAGAAAAAAGGGATGAGTCATGGCATTCAGGGGCTGAGCTGGACATTTGGACTTTCTTCCCATCTGTACTTTCTGTGGCTCATAGCACTTTTCCACCCACTGTCTTAGTCAATAACCATGTTGCCCTGTGAGCAGGGAAGAGAAGTGACTATCATCTCCATCAGACAGGTGAGGAAAAGGAGACAGTGCAACACAAAGTGACTCTCCTTTCAAGCTCCTCTTTCATTCATACCACCTCAACATACCAAGCAGGAAATTGTGGCTTTTATTTATTTATTTATTTAAGATTAAAAAAAAAAAAAAATATTATTTCCAGAGAGAGGGGAAGGGAGAGAGGCAGAGAGAGAGAGAAGAATCAATGTATGGTTGCCTTTCACCTGCCTCCAGCCGCAGACCTGGCTGGAGACCTGGTTTGCAACCTGGTTATGTGCCCTGGCTGGGGAATCAAACCAGCGACCTTTGGGTTTGCAGGCCAGCACCTTATCCACTGTGCTACCAGCCAGGGCCGTGGCTTATTTTTAGATGTTTGTGGAAAAACATTCAGTCTCACTGGTTATGTAATCTCAGAGGTAGGTTGGTCTGTGGAGTCAAGCATCCAGGTTCCTAGGACACTTTTCAGGATATCCAGGCCAGTACTTTCCTCTTTCACCTCATGGGAGGAGATGCAAAAATGTCGCTCCCAATCATTATTACAGGCCTTTTCTATTAGTATGGGAACAGGGTATTCCCAAACCGACCTTGCTCTCCAAGCAATGGTGCTGTCCTTGACACTCCAAACAAAGTCTCAGTGTCTTGGGTGGGGTCACATGACCATCTCTGAGCCAATCACTGGCCAAGGGAGAACACAGTTGTAATTGATTGGGCCTGGACTATATGGTGAGTTGGATATCTGGCAGGCAACCCCACTGGATAGGCTGACTTAAACAGGCAGAGGGCTGTTCCCCAGAGGAAAATTCTCCTCTGGGTGGAGGGTGAATAGGTGCTGGCCAGGCACGAACTATAGATAAACATCTCACCCCACATGCTGGGTTTGTATTACTTCTCCTATTACTGAGCAAAGTAGGGCTCATTCATGTTGCACCTTGGTGTAAGACCCAACAATTAATGTTGAGGAAAACAGGTCTTTATTTGTAATCTGCCAACCTGGTGGGGGGATGAGGGGAACTGTGAGTAGTCCTGTTCAGACCGCTGTTCTTCCACAAGACCCAGCACTTCCCTTGCTCCCCAAGAGGCTATAAGCCAACTGCAAACCCAATAGTTCCCCATTCCTTATCTGTCAGCTCTCTCCTTCAGGATCTAGGATATGATACCATCAGCCTTCATGTAATAGTCCAGGAAAGTATGTGTCATGTTACACTGGATTATGATGAAGTCCTTGAAAGGCACAAGTCATGAGAATATCCTCTCCATATGTCCTGAAGTTTAGATAGAGTCCAAGTCTGCAAGGCAGAGTCCTCAGCACCTGTGGACTCAGCTATAGTTGGCAAAATCAAAGCAGCAGCATGCCTCCTTTCTCAGTAGTCCTGGCCACATAGCCAGATCATCCCTATAAACTGCATAGCTGCTTCTTCCTTTTCACCATGGACCACCTTCACTACAAGCTTCATAGCTGCTGCATTATGGCTCTCTCTTGCACTGGACCTCATGGGGGTCCCTCTACATCCTTTCAAAACTGCATGGCTCTCCCCCTATCATGGCTTCCACCTTATTTTTAAACCCTGACCATGGCCTGTCATGCAATCAGCATGGGGACTGGTTCTGACCACCCTAGAATCTTCAGCAAAACTCAGAGCTTTTTCATCACCACTCTATGGTCAAAGCCCCTTTCATCTCCTTGACTCCATGGAGTGGCCATACTATTTGCATAACTAAGAAACTAGCTACCAGCCATAGATGCAAATGCATCTCTCAGGAAAATGGCTGTGCTCCACTGAGTCCCATCCCTAAAATTCTGAGGTTTCTGTCCACTCTCTTACACTCCCTGATGGATTTTTACTTTATCCTTCTCTGCTGTCTCCTTAAGAGGCTCTAGTGAGGTTTCAGTTTTTTCCAGCTCACATGGTAAAGCCTGTGTTTCTGGGGCTATAACATACCCTCTCTCTTGCCTGCTACTCCACCCTCTCCTTGTTCTCACCAGCTTGGGTGATGTTCATTCTCCACCAGCAGTTACCCACATTCCCAAGTATTCACTGTGTCTTTCATACCTCATCCCTCTGCCTTTGCCTCTCTGTCTGCATGACACACTTTGTCTGACTGACTGCCGGGGTCAAGAGGTCCCTCCTCTGGGAAGCCCCCTTCCCTACTCTAGGACAGAAAAAGCATCCCTACTCTGTGTTATCACTGCCCTTGCACCAATGCCTGGCTGCCCCTCTGATCCTGAACTTGCCCCATAGGTTTACCCCTCTTTTCTTCTCTTTCTCACTGTGGGCTCTTCAATGGCAGGGACATTTTCAGGAAATGTTTGCTGAATGGAAACATTTTGCCAGTAACCTGGCCTTTGTGTGGTTCCTCCAACTCCAGCCTGTTAGTAACACTAGTCCCTCTAATATCCCGTAGAATTAATGGGAGACCACAGGCATAAAAAGAAGATAAAGCCAATTTGATGCATTATTAACTAATTCAGTAAACACTTAGTGAAAACTTTATGTGCCTAGCACTATGCTAAGCAATGGAACCATGGGGTGATTTGGCCATGTTCCCAACTTCAGAAACTCCCTCTACGACAGACAAAGAAAGATATCTTGTCTTTTCATCACTCTCTCCCCAATATCTAACTTAATATCTGACACAGAGTTGATGTTTAATAAAATTGCTGAACAAATAAATGAGTAAGTGAAGGAGCCAATGCTATGGAAGGCATAGATAAGGCTCTGTGAGAGTGTGGGGTCAGAAAATACAACTGGGAGGAGTATTGTTCCATTGTCTCCTGTTTACTGATAGTGCCAGGCACTGTGCCTGTTGCTGGCGATTCATGTAGAAGAAGCATTCTCTAATATCCCATGCCCAGGGATGGGGCCAGATAAGAAAATAGATGCTTAGAGGAGAATGCCAGGATTTCCAAACATAACTGGGCTAGAACTATGATAAGCTAGTATAGTATGATAAGGTAGTATGATAAGAGAGCATTTAGAGGGGAGGCCAGTGAACTTCTTGATTGAGCAATGAGTGTCCTACATAAAATCTTGATCTTCTCAGCCTTTTCCAGAGTTTTATGTGGGAGCGCCAAGAAAAATACTAATTTTTTTCTTTTTGCTTAAGGAAATTAGTATGAGGGGGAGACATGAAGAATAAAAATTGGCCCTGGCTGGTGGCACAGTGGATAAGGCTCTGGCCTGTGAACCCAAAGATCTCTGGTTCGATTCCCAGCCAGGGCACATTATCAGGTTGCAAGGCAGGTCTCTAGCCAGGCCCATAGCTGGAGGTAGGTGAAAGGCAACCAACCATACATTGATGTCTCTCTCCCTCTCTGTATCTCTCTTTTCCCCTCTCTCTAAAAAATAATACATAAAATCTTTTAAAAAAGAATAAAAAATTGGACAATTTTTGGCTACATAGTAAATTCAAGACAAAGAAAACCACAGAATGGAGAAGTCAGGTTCATAGTGGTTCCAGGTGTTAGGAAAAAGTTTCCTGGAGGAGGAACATTCAGAAAGGGAAGCTGTGGGACCATAGATCTCTGAGGGTCTCCAATGCCAGGCTAGGGGTCTTTTCTATTATTGTTTACTCTGTGGAAAACAAAGAACCGTTGAGTATTGAGCTGGGGAGGCATATGCTTAAATATGGATTTTAGAAAAATTAATCTCATATTTAGTAGAGATAAGGGTGGGAGATGGGGGTGCAAGATAAGATCAAGGGGAACCAGCTTTGTCATAGCACCACTGAAAGATCACATCCTTCAGTTGAGACACCTGGCTCCCAGCAGCTGATTGACCATTGCCAACAGTTCCCAGACCTCAGCACCTAGTCAAATGAAGGTTTCTTGGGGGTTGCAATTCACTCATTCATTTAACAAGTATTTATTGTTCTTTTAAAGTATATTCTATTTATTATGCTATTATAGTTGTCCCCCTCCACCCAGTATCCCCTTCATTCCAGTATTATGCACCCTAAGATTCATTCCCATGGGTCAGGCACATACTATAAGTTCTGGGCTTCTCCATTTTCTTTAGCATCTCCCTGTCTATTTTTGTACCTACCAGTTATGCTTCTTATCTCTGTACCATTTCCCCCATTCTCCCTTTCCCTCTCCCCAATGATAACCCTCCATATAATCTCAATATCTATGATTATGTTCCTGGCCTAGTTGTTTCCTTAGTTTGTATTTGTTTTTTAGATTCAATTATTGATAATTGTGAGTTTCTTGTCACTTACTGTTCATACTTTTGATCTTCCTCTTTTTCTTAAATAAATCCCTTTAATACTTCATATAAAAGGGGTTTGGTGATGATGAACTCCTTTAGCTATACCTTGTTTGGAAAGCACTTTATCTTCCCTTCCACTCTAAATGATAGCTGTACTGGACAGAGTAATCTTTGTTCTAGGTCCTTGCTTTTCATCACTTTCAGTACTTTTTGCCAGACTTCTTACCTACAAAGTTTCTTTTGAGAAATCAACTGACAGTCTTATGGGAACTCCTTTATAGCTAACTCTCTCCTTTTCTCTTGCCACTTTTAAGATTCTCTCTTTATCTTTAATCTTTGGTATTTTAATTATGATGTGTCTTGGTGTGGTCCTCCTTGGGTTCCACTTGTTTGGGACTCTCTGTGCTTTCTGGACTCGTATGTCTATTTCCTTTGCCAAATTAAGGAAGTTTTCTTTCTTTTTTCTTCTTTCTTTCTTTCTTTCTTTCTTTCTTTCTTTCTTTCTTTCTTTCTTTCTTTCTTTCTTGTTTTTCCAAATAAGTTTTCAATCTCTTGCTCTTCTGGTATCCCTATGATTTGGATGTTGGCACCTTTGGAGATGTCCTAGAGTCTTCTTATTATTTCCTCACTTTTTTGAACTCTTGATTCTTCATTCTGTACTGGTTGACTATTTATCTCTTCTTTGTATTCCAATTCATTGATTTGAACCACATCTTCCTTCCCTTCACTGTTGGGTCCCTGTGGATTTTTCTTTATTTCACTTAATGTAGCCTTCATGTCTTCCCTCATGCATTTTCTGTACTGCGTGAATTCTCTGAGCATCTTTGTCACAAGTGTTTTGAACTCTGCCTCCAACAGGTTGACTATCTCCTTTTCACTTAGTTCTTTTCCTGGAGTTTTGTTCTGTTCTTTTATTTAAGCCATGTTTCTTGTCTCCTCAATTTAACAGCCTCCTTGTGTTTGTTTCTGTGTAATAGATAGAGCTGCTTTGGCTCCCTGTTTTGGCTCACCTGTTATGTTGTAAGGGGTGGAACCTGAGGTATTTATCAGTGCAGGACAACTCATTTCAGAGTTTTCTGGTGCTGTATGTGGGGGAGAGATCAGAGACAGAGTGATGTCACTTGCTCAGCACTCGCCCAATCTCCAGTCACTTAACCCACTTTCTGTATGTAACTGGCACCCCTCTAGCTGTTGCCCTAGTGGTGTTCCCTAGAGTGGGTGGGTTTGCATACATTCTAGAACTGTGGGGGCCCTCTAAATGGACTCTCCTGAGAGACGGGAAGACTCTTCCACCACCCTGATCCCCACTAGTTTTCACAGACAGAAGCTATAAGGATTTATTTTCCTAGTGCGGGGCCCATGAGCTCCGAGGTCTAGCCTAGGGCTGGGATCGCTCCCCAGGCATCCCTCCCAGCTTTTATCTACCACACATGAGTGTGGGACTGCTCCTTCTGTTGGTCACAACCACTGCCTTGCCACTACTGTCACCACCTCACCTGCACTACACGGCATCCTCTCCAGCCCATATCCCTGTACCACCACTCCTATCTGCATAAATATTTATTCTTTAACCTTTGGTTGTCAGGCTTCTATACAGTTCAATTTCCTGGCAGTTCTACTTTTTTTTTTTTTCCATTTGTTTTGATGTAGTTGTAATCTTATGATTGTGCAAAGAGGCAAAGCATGTCTACCTATGCCTCCATTTTGGTGGTAAGTCCCCATATTTATTGTTCTAAACACAGGTCTAGGCACTGGGGATAGATCTGTGATCCAAACAGTGACATCCACTGCCTCTGTGGGGCTCCTACCATCGTAGCCATCTCTATTGCTGTAGACTGCTCCCAGGGAGTGAGGAAAGTGGGTCCAGAGTTGTCTTTCAAGGCAGTACACCTGGGAGGTTCTCTTGGTGCTCAGTCAGATTTTCCCCACCTGAACTTTTCCCCACAACCCCCTTGGCCAATAAGCCATGTGCTTCTTTCATTTTATTTCATTTAGTCCTGATCCCGAGCAGAGCCTAATGAGGTGGATGGCGGTGCGCATTATGCAATGATGATGTGTGGGCAAGGACTCCTGGGATGCCCCTGGCAATGGCTTCCCTTGGAGACTACTGAGGCAGGAGGCATGTATGGGGATATACTGTTCTGCATTAAGCAAGGAGGTTGTGAGGAAGCCCTGTCTCAGCCCAGAGAGGCTGCCTCAATGCCCAGGTTGGTCCATGGGTACTGGGGAGAGTCACATACCTCATCAACACCAACCAACATTGGTATCCACAGAATGCTGATTAGACTCAGGATCTAGGATGATACTGCAATACAGAAAACACACAAAATAACCAGGCAGCCTTTGTAATTACAATAACTTCCACTCCCTTCCAGCAGTCATTTAGAGTTAATGGGTTCTTAATTCAGTGCTCATTTGGTGACTATAATTTCCAATTAATTTTGCCAATTTTCCTTTGAGGTGCTCATGGTGTGATAGAAGTTCCTGCATGGTAAAGTCCTCACCATAGAAGCCTGGGTGGGAGCAGCTGAGGTCCAACTATCACCAGAAGACTGGGCCCTGCCTGAGTGCCAGGGATCAGAGCCTCCTGAGTCAAGGCGATCCTCAGGGGGCTGAGATGGTTGAGGAGAGCTGATAAAATGGTGCAGGCAGTGATGATGCCCTTAAATTTCTCTGGCTTCTCATGAGAGTTTGGATTTATTGCTGAGGATGGGGTAGCAGAGGAAGCCCAGCCCTGCTGGAAGTACAAGGGAAGTGTCAGGACCAAGGACAACGCCCTTCCTGCTGTCAAGCAGAGGGCGATTTTTGTGGTCTTAGTGCTCAGAGCCAGTGCTTGGTGCCCGCCCAGATCCCCTTTACTGAGTCAACCCCCACCACTACCACCATTGCCCAGTTGTTGCAAGTGTCAGTGGCTAATGGCTCACAGCTCCCTCTTCTCTAGAACTGCCTTTAGCAAATAGAATTCAATCAACTCCTCTGGGAGTCTCCGTTCCCCCTGCTGCTCAGGCATCCTCTAGGCAAGGACTGCATGGTATAAGCAAAGGGCTGCCCTGTGACACCTGTCCCTACCCCCGCCCCTTGCTGCAGGGGCAGCTGCCTCAATGGTATGGTTAGTGTTTCATAGTGTGCAGCCAGACCCCAGCTGAGACTACATCCTTACTGAAGTTCTTCCTCTATTCTGTCCTCCTCCCTCCCTCCTTTTCTCCTTTGAGGATCACTCAACAAATTCCATGCACCTGAAACTCTCTCTTGGCCCAGTTTCTAGGGAATCCAAACTCCAGTGGTATTTTATTTCATTAAATTCTTGTCTAGCTGTTATAGTATGTGAATACTGTTCTAAACCCTTTACAAAAAAAAAAAAAAATCATCCTCATAGCAACCCTGTGAGGAAGGCATGGTTAGTGTCCCCACTGTGAGATAAGAAAACTGGATACAAAAAGGTTGAGAGATTTGCCCAAGGTCAACATAGGATGTAAGTGAAGAACAGGAGCATGAACTCAGTCAGTCTTGTTTCAGATTTTGTGTGTTTAACCATCATACTTCCCAAGATGTAACCATTAAACTCAGCACCTGCTCTAAAGGCATAGGGGACCAGAGGATGAGAGGTAGCTTTCCCCGAGGTCTCTCAGGGGGATTAAGGCACAGAACGATGGAAAACCCTGCAGCTCTGGTCCCATGATGTCAGCACTCTTTTAGGCAAACTCTCCCCAGTCCCTCCTGGGATGGTACTGAGACTGATTACCTGACTCAGAGGAGCCAGTGCTGCTGTGGAAGTCAGACCACCCAGACGCTAGAGCCACCTTCAGAACCTGTTTCTCCATCTCCACTGTGAGGGGAGTTAATTAAAAACTCATGAAGAGTCTTGGCTCTAACTTTCTGGCTTTAGGAAGTGGAAACTTGGGTACGTCTCTGGGGATCCCCCACCAGAGGGTGAGACCAGATGTCTGTCCATGGAAAGCAGAGAAGATACATTCTATCAAGGGTTTTATCCCCAGGGGATTGGGAAAGGGGCCCACAGGGCCATAGAACCCTGGATCACAGTGACCATTTCTGGAACATTCACCTGTCAATAAGCATTTATCAGGGGCCTACATTATGCCAGGGACTCTGCACGTGTAAATCATATCTCCCCAGCTTAGAGGCACAATGGAGACAATTTCACAGCAAGTGCCTTCAATTCACTGACCCTTTCCTTATGTAAAAACCATTTCCACCCGAGCAACACACAAAGAGATATTTGGAGTTTCCATGGGGTGTCTCTATGGTGCTGGTGGTTAATCTCTTCTATCACATGTGGGTGTGCCATATCCTTGCTCTCCTGCCAGGGACCCTCTCAGTGATACCCACTGCTGGCTCCATAGCCAGTGACTAACCAGAAGACCACAGCTGGCTATGCTCCTATAGATGCTAGTCCATGGGGGCCAGGAAGCCTGATGCTCTCCCTGATGCTCCTCAAAGGAAGAAGGGAGATACCCTCAGTCGGAGGCAGGCCTGGGGCTGGTGAAAAAGGTGAACAGGGGTGTATAAATATTTGTTCTTTCTTTCTTTCTCCCCCATCCCCCACCCCCACCCTATTTCCTCCTTCTTTTGACTTAACCAGACCATATCCAGGGCAGCCTCCTTCCCGCAGGCTAGGAAGGCAGGGAGGGGGGTGGGTCAAGATTCCATCTGCTGTCTTGCCTTCTGTGAGTCTTAATCCCCTTCACTATCCCCCCAAAACCAGCCCTTACTAATATCTGTGGCAACAGCTGCTGCCAGACCAAAGCCTCTGCAGGGAAGCTCAAGGCTAAGACCTGTGGAGGGTGTCAGAGTTGTCATAGTAGTCACAGTCATAGTAACAGATCCCAAATCCCCAGCTGACAAGAGCTGCAAAGTCCAACTAGCCAGGGTTTCTTTCTCACTTTTTTAATGCTGTAAGTAAAAATGATGTCTTATAAGGCGCCAACCTGTAAACCCAAAGGTCCCTGGTTTGATTCTGAGTCAAGGCACATAACCAGGTTGCAAGCCAGGTCTCCAGCCAGGTCTGTAGCTGGAGGCAGGTGAAAGGCAACCATACATTGATGTTTCTCTTCCTTTCTTCCTCCTTCCTTGACCTTCTCTCTAAAAATATTTGGTAAAATCATTAAAACAAAAAATTTTTTAAAAAGGAGTTCTCATAAGACTATCAGCTCATTTTTCAAAAGAAACTGCAGGCAAGAAGGAACTGGCAAGAAGTATTTAAAGTGATGAAAAGTAAGGACCTACACCCAAGATTACTCTAGAAGGAAAGGGCAGATAAAATGCTTCCTAGGCTAAGGGAGTTCATCGTCACAAAGCCCTTATTATATGAAATGTTAAAGAAACTTATTTAAGAAAAAGAAGATCCAAATTATGAACAATAAATGATAACAAACTCACAACTATCAACAGCTGAATCTAAAAAACAAATACAAACTAAAGAAACAACCAGAAGAGGGACATAGTCATAGATATGGAGATTGTATGGAGGATTATCAGTGGGGAAGAGGAAGGGGAAGAATAGAGGAGGAGGTACAGGGATTAAGAAGCATAACTGGTGTGTACAAAATAGATGGGGGGATGTTAAGAATAGTAAAGGAAATGGAGAAGCCAAGAACTTAAATGCCTGTCCTATGACATGACCTAAGTGGTGGATTGCTGGAAGGAAGAGGGGTACCAGGTGGGGGGGGGGGGCAAAGGGGAAAATTTGAGACAACTATAACAGCATGATCAATAAAATATACTAAAAAAAAAGTGTCGCAGGTTTGATCCCTGGTCAGGGAGGAGTGGAGAGGCAACTAATCTCTCTCTCTCTCTCTCTCTCTCTCTCTCTCTCTCTCTCTCTCTTTCTCTCTCTCTCTCCTCTTCTCTTCTCTTCTCTCTCTACCTCCCTCCCTCCCTCCATCCCTTTCTCTCTAAAATCAATTAGCAGGTCCTTGGGTGAGGATTGAAAAAAACATCAAAAATTGTATAATGCCAACTGGATAAGCTGCTGCTCTCTGGCTCTAAACCACCTTCACTCATATGACAGATTCCAATCCAGCCTAAACTTGCCCCTTGCCGCCCAGCCTCACAGCCTTTGCACAGGTCCTCTACATGAGTCCTCCACCGCCTGCACCCCACTTTCCCCTAGGAGCCTGTGAGTACAAGGGTAGTCTGGCCAACAGGCCTGGTAATGTAATCTTGTCCCAAGGTAACTTTGGTGTCTTCCCATAGAAAGTGAATACTATCCATTTATTACTTTGTCAATTCCGGATTCAAAACCTGCCACTTTGAGCTTAGACAAGAACCTAGTATAAAGGAACCATGGACATGGACAACAGGTGGGATTGACTTTGGGGGGAATGGGTGGGTGGGTGGGGGGACAGAGGGGAGCAAAAAGGGGATGGATGTAATACAACAACAATAAAATTAAAAAAAAAAACAAAAAAAAACAAAAAAAAAACCCTGCCACTTTGGCCTCTGTCTCCCTAGATCCTAATTAATGCCACAGAATTAGAGTTGGAAGGGACCTGAGAGCTCCGAGTTCTCCCTACCCTCCCTAGAGCAATGATTCTCATATTTAGGGCGCGTAAAATCTCCTGGAGGGCTTGTTAAAAGACAGATTCCTGGGTCCTACCCTCAGAATTTCTGATTCAGGAGTTCTTGAGTGGAGTCCAAGTATTTTCACTTCTAACAAGCTACCAGGTGATGCCAACATTGCTGGTCCAAGAACCACACTTTTGGGAACTGCTGACCTAGATTTTGATTCGGAAGTTAACCTCAAATCTGTTTCCCCTGAAGGCACAGGGGCAGCACACTCGCTCCCTTGGCGTGGCGTCCGTTGATGGCCGCCCTAACTGAGTGGGAGGCAGAGCTTCCCGGCACCTGCCATTCAGAACCCTGAGGAAGGTCTCAGCTATTGGTAATGCAGTGAAGTCACTGACAAGAACATAAAATTCTCTGCAAGGAAAATAATCACAGTGATCCATAAAGTAGTATAATGTAACAGTATCAATAGTGACAATAATAATAGTAATAACATGATTATAATGTACTGTCATCTGCCCTAATGTGCTAAATCCAGATTGATCTGAGCAATATAAAAGAATTACTAACATACACAAATGCTCACAAAGTCTAGCTTAGATTTATTTGGGGCCATTTGGAATACAGCAATGGTAATGATGCCTGTAATAACAAACTGCTTTTGTACACAGCTTTGGAGATTCTAAAGCACTTTCATTAGTTTTATTTTAGCATTGACCCTGGGAAGCAGACAGACAGGCCAGCTTCTTTGGCTTATAAATGAGGTTCACCTTTAGCAAATGTGGGTGGAGTACGCGTTGTGTGCAGGTCAGGTGCGGAACAGGGACTGGGGTTGGGTTGCGGATGAAATACAGGGTACCCAATTACATTTGAATATCAGATAAACAACAAATCATTTCTCAGTCTAACTATTTCCCAAATATTGCATGGGACATATTTACACTAAAATACGATATTCATTGTCCATCAAATTTAACTGGATGTTCTGTATTTTATTTGCTAAATCTGACGACCTGACTGGGGGAAGAAGGAAGAGTAAAAAAAAAATTAAGATATATTTATTGCCCTCAGAACAAGCTCACAGCCTGACAGAAGATGGAAGACCCCAGACTGATGGCCCCGGGCCATGTACAGCACTTCCCAAGGCTCCATGTGCTCAGGAATCAACTGGGGACATTGTTAAACTGCAGGAGGCCCCAAATGGGGCCCAGGATGCCACATTTCCAGCTATTTCTGGGTGGATACCACAGCCACTGGCCCCTGATGCACTCTTGGCGGAGAAGGTACAGAGGGGAGCTCAGAGGAGGTGCCTGGTCCCTTCACAGGTCTTTCTGTAGGAGATGACACCTGGTGGGTCTTGGCTGGTGAGACTCAGGGGGGAAAGACAGAGAAAGTCTGCTGGACGAAAAAGCACCATTGTGGAGTCCAGCAGCAGCAGCAGCAGCAGAATTGCAGGCAGGGGCGGGCAGAGCGAACACGGATGGATGACAGTGTTTGGGCAAGTGGTGGGGGGCTCTGGGAATCCTGAGGTTAATCAGATGAGGATGTCGCCATCTCAGACCCCCACCTCATGGGAGAGAAAGAGCCAGGGACAGACCAGTACAATCCCAGTGCTGGTGCTGAGTTGGAGGTGAGCCCTGGAGTGGTGGGAACCCAGGACTCGTTGGATGAATGAAATAAATGTTACTTTCATATAGGGCCAAAGGCCAGACCCAGAGGAGGCCCAGCTGACCCAGTGCCCAGAGCCTGTATCCCAGGCTCATTCACATCATCTCCAAATGATGGTCAGAACATCGGTGGCAGAGAACCTGGTTCTGTCAGTTGCTTTCGATTCACCTAATTGGGTTCTGGAACCTGTAGTAGTTATGTGACAATTAGGGCACTTTGAAGTTGTCAGTGCTAGGGCGGTAGCCCTCAGGAGGCCTGTTCTAGTGCTCTCCAGGTTCCTCACATTACGACAGCACCCCAGGCCAAGTGCCAGCACTTCTCTCTGTCCACCCTCCTTTGCTAACAGAGGGCCTGTGTTTTAGCTGGGGGCATGGAGTCTCAGAACCAAGTCTGCGCTTGTCGGATGCAAGCCTGCATGCAATCCTGCAATCGGGTGTGGTGGACACCGTGCGCATCAGTCTGGATGCCATACAGGAAACAAGATCTACTGTATTATTCCCAAGCAAAATGGGACTCAATAATGAGGAAGGCGCTTATGAAGTCCAACTGGCAGGGCTGGAAGCAGGGAGGTGGCGGGATGCTGCCAGGATTTGCAGTCATGGCAGCTGCACACCAGAGGTCAGGGCATTCTGGAAAGCCACTCCAAGTCACAGCCGCCCACAGACACAAGGTGACCAGACAGCACACTGGAGATCCAGCCACTAGCCGACATTCCCATGGGCCAGAGGCTATGGGCCAGTTGCATCGCTGCCCCAGGAAGAATGGCCTCAGCCTTCTTTCTGCCCATCCCAGTCGCACATGGGTGAAGCTCAGTGGCTGGCACTAGTCACACCCAGAACCCTTGTGGCAAAGGAGTCTGAGCAATTCAGTACTGAAGCTTCCAGGCTCTGCAATAAAGTGAGGGCAGAGCCTGCCAAATGCCACTGGACAGCACTCCCTATCACCCCTCCTGCCAGCTGGGACAAGGACGTGCCGCTGCAGGTAACTTCCTGGGATGGCAGAGGATCAAGCAGAGGTAGCGCCACAGAAGCTGGAACCTTCGCCTGGGTAAGAAGTAAACTGTCTTGTTTAAGTCACTGTTTCAGCAGCTGAGTCCGGTCTGATATGACACAGAGATGTGTAAAATGAGGTCTCAGAGGTACCACTTCCAGAGCCTGCAGCGCTGCTAGTACCAGGGTATCCGCTGGACCTGGCCATCAGGACTGCAGCCAAAATACTCTGTTGAGAGACAAAGCAGTACTCAGGGGTGTGGGGAGCTGGTGCCAAATTCAGGTCGCTGAGTCTATGCTAAGGGAAACTGCGGTGTGCTCAGAGGGTCCAGGGGTGTTGGGGAAGACTTCTTATGGGAGGTGAAGCTTCAGATGGAGAGGAAGAGAAAGGCTTTCTGGTGGAAGCTATTTTCTTCCCCTTCCCCAGAGCCTCACTGACCAAGCTGCCCTGCCAGACCCTGGGGCAGTAGGAAAGAGCGTGGTGCCCACAGTTGACCAGGGAAGCTGACCTTCCACCTGGAGGTCATGGAGACCAGAGGGTGGCCTGGGAGATACAAAGGGAAAGGGGGTGGATACTGCTCCTCAAGGAGGGACTTGTGTCTCTGAAACATGAGTCTCAAATCCCTGAAGACAGGATGGGGATGGACACACTCAGGAAATGGCCTCGAGTCATGAAGTAGAGCCTGGTCTGGCTTGCCCTCTCTCTGCCCTGCAGGTCCTCCACAGGAAGGCCTTTAAATAGGGGTGTGCCTGGTAGGCCTGAAGTATGGGGCACAAGCATAGTCAATGAGCCTGGGTCTCAAGCACTGGGGGTGGGCCACACCCACCTAGCCATCGTCTCTTCACCCATCTTTGTGAAGAGTGGATGGTAGGATGTTGGGATTAGGCCCCAACTGGCCAGGGTCAGGGCTCGTTTCAGGGCCAGGGCCAGGGTGAAGGAAGAGTCTAGGGCCAAGATTAGAAATTTGACTTAGGCAGGGACCAACCTGTGCTGGGGTTAGACTCCCTGGACCAGGCTCACAGCTTAGGCTGTGACAGGGGCCATAGCTCAGTCTAGGACCAGTGGCAGGGCTCAGCCTGGGATCGGTGCCTGGCTCAGGTTTCGATGGGGAAAGATTGTTAACTCCTGTGCATGATGGCTGTGTGTGAGCTCAATGTCATTAGTTCCCTGGACAAGGAACCACCATGAAAGGACATCTGTGTGCATGTGAGTTCTTCATTTATTTCATACTTGGCCTTCAAATCCATTTTGCTCCCAGTCTCTTCTTTACTCTTCCTCCGAATTTAGGTTTAGACCCTTATCCCCTCTGGTAGGAGAGGGTACGCAGGGTCAGATTTAAAACCAGTTACCTTTATTTTCACAGCAAGTTCAGAAAGAGACAGAGCCAGGCAAGAGGCCAGTTGAGCAGGTGCCCAGCCCAGGGCAGCCTAGTGGACTTGCAGTTTCCTGCAGTGCTTTGGAGAGAAGCCCCCGGTCATCCTGAAGCCCATGGGCAGACAATCGGCCAGCTGGAGGAGTTGGCAGCTGGGACATCCTGGATCAGAACCTTGGGCCACAGCCAAGGCAGTTTAGTTGGGGCAGAGGGTGAGGCCGAGGTTTACTCAGCCTGCGCCATAGCAATCGCGGAGCAGGCGCCAGCAATTTGCCAGCCCTGAGTGGTGGAGCCAGGAACCACCAGGTGACCAGGAAGGGCAGGGAACACCCCACCCCCGGTCCTCATTGACATGTTCAGCTGCACAAGGAAATACAAAGTGATGGTAAGTGACAAAATCAAAATTGTAATTAAGGCAGATGGAACCAACTGGTGGGAATGATAAGAGCTGATCTTCAGGCTCTGAGATTTAAAGTGAGGCCATAGAACAACCCCATCTTGGTCGCACAGCTGGCAAAGAGAAGGGGAAGGAAGGAGCCTAAGTACAGCAGCCAAGCTCTGCGGAGGACCGTGAGCAGCTGGCCTCCACCTGCACTCATACAAGCTGGGTCAGGTACCAGGACAAACTTCCTGGAGGTGAGGGGCTTAAATGTTGGCACAAGTGTGACGTCATCACCTTTCCCAAGGGCATGGATATCCCCCCTGGACAGGGTTAGACACGGGGTCTGGACAATGGGGCCTCTCCAAGGCCTGTGGGAATAAGAATCAGCTTTCATTACCCAACGAGGAGCCTGTGCGGTGGAGAGCAAAAGGAGGGGGTCTCCATGTGCAGCAAGTCCCACAGAGCTTCCTGCAAACAGCCGGAAAAGAGTCAGCCAGGCCCCAGGGAGGTGGACATCAGATGCTTGAACCTGACAATGTAAGGAGGTCTCGAGTAGCCCTTTATTCTCCCTCTGAGCTTCGTTCCCCTGGGTCAGGCCAGGAGCAGAGCCAGTGCGGTGGCCACTGCCCAAGCCCACAGAAGCAGCAGCCTGCCTGGCCCTGGGCTCTGGAAGGCTCTGGTGGAGGGAAGCCTGACTAGGCCCTTATGGCAGATGGGGTTCCTGGGATCTGTGGAGAGATTCCTGCAAGAATTGGGGAGCTCGGCAACAACATCTGAAGATGGCTTCTGTGCCAGCCTAGTCTTGCTGTGAGGGACTGAACTGGCAGATACATTGGTCCCCATTCTAGCAACATCCTGTGCCAATGCTCTGTGCTGGGGCAGGCAGAAGAGGTGGCCTCTGTATGCTTGATGAGCCGCCAGGTTGGTGAGGGTGGAGCTGCATACTCCAGCTCAGGGTAATCCTTCTGTTTCCACTTACTGAGCACCAACCATCTGCTGGGCATGGGCAGGATAGAAGCCCATTGTGGATGTTACAAAGCTTCTAGTTTGGCCCTGCTGAGGTGGCTCAGTGGGTTGGGCATCGTCCTGCTAACCAAAGAGTCACCTATTCGATTCCAGGTCAGGGCACATACCTGGGTTGCAGGCCAGGTCCCTGGTTGGGGACCTGGCACATTGATGTTTCTCGCCCTCTCTTTCTCTCCACCCTGGCCCCTCGCTCTAAAAATAAATAAATCTTTAAATTTAAAAAATAAAATAAAAAGTAAACTGTATAGTTTGTCTTGAGTCAAAACAGAGGCAAATAGACAGAAGTGAAAAACCCAGATAACTCAAGGTGACAGGTGGTTTACCTAGTAAATGCATAGGAGCAAGGGGCAGGGAGAATCCAGTGTGGACCAGAGTAATCAGTGCGGGCTTGTTGGAAGAGGCTCGTTGGAAGAGTCTGAACCTGACCTTCAAGGGATGAGAAAGAATAGCTTAGAAGATTAGAGGAGAGGAATGCATCCCGGGTGGGCTCAGTGTATAGTAAACATGTAGAGGTGGGAAAGAGTATTCAGAAAGAGATTTTTCTGAACTTCAGCTCAGAGCTAAGGTTGGGGGTTGGGGGCAGAAAATAGATCCTTGGGTGATCCAAGCAGGTCCAAGGCCACTCCAGAATTAAATGTTTCTCAGAGGAATGTGGGCCCAAGAATGAATCCATCACCCAGGTGGACAGACTGGCCTCCAGGAGGTCAATCCAGACCCTAATGGCCAATGGCTAAGGTACCTGTAGACCTCAGTCCCGGATTTGTAGAGCAGGATATCCAAGTCCTGACCCCAAAGCCACAGAAAATGAAACCAGAGTGGAATAAGTGACACCACTCTGTTGTGCAGATGAAGAATTGGTCAGTCCGCCCCTCCTCATGGCCATGGGGTGGAGAGATGCAAGTGGTGGGAGACGAGGCCAGTGCGTGGGTGCCTCCCTCCCACCTGGAGATGGACCATGAGCTCCTTTGGCTACAAGGCTGACCCTGCAGTCCTCTGTTGCCATGGAAGATGTAATGGAGATAGGTGGGTCCTGCCTTCTCTGGACCATCTTTCATTACAGGACCCATGCTTGTTATAGATACTGAGCATAACACAGGCGGGCACCACCCAGGAAACTGGATGCGCAGGCAGAACACTCCATCATCTCAAGCACACCATCTACCTGTCCATCTCCCCAGGCCCCGATTCATGCCTACACCCAGGACACGGAAATATCAGTTTAGGGCTTGTTGGGGTGTTAAATCACAATGGATGCCACTCTTTTTCATTTTAGGAACAGCCTTCCTGAAACATCTCTGTCTCCCTGATGTGCCATCCCTAATGACCCAAGACACATGTCTGCCTGCCTCCAGCCCCTTTCTGGGGGATGTTTTCTCTGTTATCTCCCAAGGTCCCATGAGTCAGCCTCTCATCTTGGGGCAGCGCCTGACTGACCTGGGATAACAGGCGACTGGAGCATAAACTGTGTAGTGAAGAGATAAGGCCCCTTTCCTGATATACCTGCCAGACCCCTGAGGATGTGAGCATTTTGGGGGAGCCTTCATTTCTCACTTCTGATGGCTCTAGGAGAACAATGGTAATTCTAGGTCCTAGTCGTGCAGCCTTGGAGAAGTTGCTGTCTACACACACTCCGTACTGTCACCTTCTCCACCAAATGGCAGGGCTGAATGGGATGAACTCTAATGCTTCTTACTACTCTGAAACTGGGTAAGTACAGGTCCTGGATGCCTCAGCTCCAGGCGTAGGGTGGGCGTTCCAGAGTTCCAGGGAGAAATCAGGTTGAGGCTGCTGGGTCTGTGAAGATAACACACCCTCGCCTTGAGGGGAACCTCATTAGGAGCTATTCTTTTGAGGGCAGTACTTCATGGAGAGCTCCCAACCCATCCTTTCCTCTGCTCCCAGCCCCATCCTCTTTCCTTCTCATCTGACTTATGCCTGGCTTGAAATTTGCCGCCCTGCTTCCCACAAGCTACTTATTTCAAAACACGTTTTCTCAAAACCAGCAATGGTCCCACCGTGGTCCCAGATTCAAACCCAAAGTTAGAATCTGAAGCCTCAGTTCCCAGACACTGATTGGTCTTATTGAGGTTGAATGTTATCAGAGACTATCTTAGTAAGAGACCACTCCCCGCCACCACCCACCCCAGATATATGGTGGAGAAACATTCTTGAACCTGGGTCTTGAACATCAAATGCTCTTAGGAGCTAGGAAGTATATCACACTAATTTCCTCAGTTCACTTCCCACTCTTTGAGGGTATAGCTGGCTCTGTCCAAAGCAATGTGCTCCAGGGGCCCTTTCAGAGGAGGCTGACCTGGGATGGAGAGTGAAGTGAGCATTCACACAGAAGAATCTCTGTGGCTCCAAACACCTGTCTGGATAACACAGGTAACATGGTTCTGACACAGCAGTACCTTTTGATCCGAGATATATATTTTTTAAGCTTTTTGAATCTGAAATATCTTGACATGGTTACAAATCAAAAACTATTATAGGTATATAGTGAAAGGTTTTCTTTCATTCCCATCTAAGATCCAAACAGTTTCTACCACTCCCCCACTCCAAACTGCTATTAATTTCTTCTGAAGTCTTCCAGGGCATCTTTATGCCTGTTATAAGCAAAGTCAAATATGTATTCACATTTCCCCCCTATTTTTCACAAAGGCTAGTATCCTATACTTGCCATTTTGCTCTCTTCTTTTTCACCTCATGAAATATCTTGGAGATCATTTAATTCTTCATAAGCTCACTCATTTATTTTCATAACTGCATAGTGTCCACTGAAGTCTTTATTTATTATTTAACATCTTCCTACACCCAAATACATTTTGGGGTAGTTTATAAGAAAGTGTGCCTTCAGCAGAGGATGTTTGAGATAAAAGATCATGGAGACTCATGGCAGTGAGTCTCAGTCTTCAGTTTGCATAAGAATTGACTTGGGATGCATAACACCCCCACCCCTATCAGGATTCTGACCCAGTAGGTTTGAGATTAAACCAGTAAACTTTACACTTTAGCAAGTTGTCTCTGGTGCAGACATCTACATATAGCCCTCTCTTTGCGGAGCTCTGGTGGGTGGGAAAGGAAGCAAGAACTACATTCTATACAAAAAATATGGAGGCTGTTAAAATGAATCATTAAATTTAGCTCTGAGGTTCCTGACAGCTCAAGACCAAAGTGGAACCAAAAGGATATAGTGTTCCCTCTGCCAAAATAAAGGGCCAGATTTCAGGAGACAGAAACATGTCCCTGGCATTAAATTCTAAGTGGAATTTATCATGGGAGCCATTACTTAAGGTACATTGAGCTGCACAACCAGCAGCCTCCCCTGAACAGCCAAAGAAGGTGCAGCCTCGCTCTTCACGGTTGCTCTGCGGAAGTCATGCCCAGCCCCATGCCCAGCTCAGAATAGTGTTCCTGCAGCTAACATAGGCCACAGAGGTGAGATAACATGAGCCACCTGAGAATGAATATCCAGTGTGCTTGTGACACCACTAGAAAATCTGAATGGCAGAGAGTGCTCATGTGACTGAGGAGAGAGAGAGCAGGAGACACACTTCTGAACCCAAGGGCAGGTGGAGTCTCTGTCCCTAGACTATGTCTAGTATAAAGAAACAGGCCTCTCACCTTACCCTGAGAAGTTCCTGGACAATGTGGCAGGAGGGAGGGGAAGGTGAGCAGTGAGCAGTTGTTTCCATCTTTTCTTACCTAAAGCATTGGCATTTCTTGACTCTTCAGCAATTAGTGCCATTTTCTCATTAAGCATACAACTCAGGGATTGGAACATTTTGAAGACTCAATAAATGTTATCACTGATGCCATTGATGAAAGGGGAGGGGCAGTAACCAGTGTGTTCCCTGTTGTGCTGTCCCTAAGATATGCAAGCAAGCAGATAATTCCTCAGAGCAGTGGCTCTTAATCATTGGTGTGCATCAGAATCACCTAGAGTGATTGTTAGATTACAGATTGCTGGGCTCCACCCCAAATTTCTGATGTAATAACTCTGAGGGTGGGAACTACCCTTAGAGAATTTGCATTTCTAAAAAGCTCCAAGGTGGTACTGATGCTGTTGGTCCAAAAACTATACTTTGAGTGACAAGGCCCCAAGGTATGACAGAAAAAAAAATCTCAATCCCTAAATGACCACATAGAGCAGAGCCTCTGTACACCTGAGTTGTTCATCTTGGTTTGATATATTAGGCTGCATTTTTTTTTAAAGATTTTATTTCATTATTTTTAGAGAGAGGGGAAGGGAGAGAGGCAGAGAGGGAGAGAGACATCAATGTATGGTTGCCTTTTTCACCTGCCTCCAGCTATAGACTTGGCTGGAGACCTGGTTTGCAACCTGGTTATGTGCCCTGGCTGGGGAATTGAACCTAGGACCTTTGGGTTCGCAGGCTAGCGTCTTATCCATTGTGCTACCAGCCAGGGCTAGGCTGCATTTTTTAAAGTCACTGAATTATTGCTTGGTGTCTATGTTTCAAAGTCCAGCTCTACACTACTAGAGCCATCATCCAGTTCCCAATCCTTATATATAGAAGGAAATGCTGAAGCCCAAAAGGGAAAGGACTTATCTAAGACCACACGCCAGTCAGAAGTCAAACCAGAGTGAGAAACTAGGTCTCTAGCTTCCAATGGCAGCCTGGGTACCACTGGTAGAAGCTGGGTTTACTATAGTCTCTTTAACTTGATGTGGTAAGCAGAGTAATTCCCCCAAGGCCCCAAAAGATGTCCATATCTTAATTCCCAGAACTTGTGAATAGTTTGTTATATGGCAAAGGTGAAGTAAAGGTACAAATGGAATTAAATTTGCTAATCTGCTGACCTTAAAATAGGGAGATAATCTGGGTCATCCAGGTTGCCCCAATGTAATCACAATGCTCCTTTAAAGTGGAAGCAGGGGGCAGGTGAGTTATGTCGAAATAATAGATGAGAAAACACAGTGTTGCTGGTTGTGGACCTTGAGAAAGAAAATACCTACTAAAAAGGGCTCCTGGTGACTAACTGGGCTCAAGCAAACAAACAAAGCCTAGCAGCCATTTCTACCCAGCGACCTCTAACAGAAACTGCCCTTCAAGGAGAAGTCCGCACTGAACTACTTGCCTCTGCACTGAGCTACCTGCTTGCACTGTGTTTCTGCCATCTGAGTCAGAACTTCTACAGGTGCCACTTGACTCCTATTTCAACCAAGAAGGTTAAGTTTTCCCCCATCTAATTGGAGCTGACAGCTCTGACCAACCAGAGCAGCTCTATCCTGACCAATTAGGACAGCGCCTTTTGTATCAATCAAACCTCAAGGATTTGGAGTTCTCATTTGCAGGAGGACAGACCAATCAGGGACCAGGGGTGGGAACTTCTGTCTATATAAACCAGTTCACCAGGTGGCTCCTGGAGCACACTTCCTCTTTCCTCCAAAGACTAAGGACTGAGTTTCACTGGCTAAGCTGTCTCACCAAAACAAAGCAGAACAGAGCAGTGCGGGCCAAAGCAGAGGGGCGCAGAGCAGAACAGAGCAGAAAGGAGCAGATCTGCACAGGGGCAAAGCCACACACACAGGGCAAAGCAGAGCTCTCTAGCCAGAGAAGGGCCTGGCCCAGGGCTGTCATAGCCATGCTGTTTGCATTTACAGCTGTATCACAATTGATCTGTTTTGCACCAAATCAAGTTTCTTCTCTGCACCCCGAATTGGGGATTCCTATTGCATTCAATTAGCACTGATGATCGTAGGTTAACGCTGGCTTTGAAAAAGCAAAAAGGAGCCAAGAGCCAAAGAACCCAGGTGGCCTCTAGAAGCTGAGAAGGGCAAGGGCCTCCAGAAGGAGCACAGTCTGCAAACACTCTGATTTTAGCCCAATAAGACCTGTGACAGACTTCCAGAACTGTAAGAAAATAAGTGTACCTTGTTTTAAGCCACCAAATGTGTGGTAACTTCTTATGGCCATTGGGAACTAATGTGTTTGTGAAGCTGTTCTGGCCTTTTGAGCCTGGAGCTCCTTGGGAGTGGTACTTTGCCTCCTCCTCCTCCCTCACAGCGCCCAGCTCAGGGCTGGGTCCTGAGGGAGAAGGGAGAAAGGCAGAGATGTAAAGTCAGGCCAAGTGGATAGGGCAGTATGGCCTATCTTGCTTTCCAAAACCAAAAAGAAAGACCATGTTTGTGTCACTGTTTGGGACACCCTCTAACCCCTATTTCCTGTAATTAAGCCCCAACTCTGTCCAAAGATTGAACTTCATTTTGAGACCAGCCTAAGTACTCACCTCCATTAAACATTTTAGAAAAATATGTTGACACCTAGGGGCAGGGTTGAAGTTCAGATGACACAAGTGAGCCCTGTTTCCATAGACTAGTTTGTCATGTCTTGTCAAGACTACTGGGGACATAGGGAGAGTCTTTGGGGGAGGAAGAGAAACAGTGAGGGTGGGATCCGGGCTCCCTCAGGAGGCCTGCCTTTAGCATGGATGCGGGGCAACCAGTGACCTGGAAAGGGTACATGGCCACTGGGAGCACCAAGCTGGACCAAGGGCTGTGGACTCTGCTGAGTGGGGGCTTGTGCCATGGAAATACCAAGTGTCTGCCAGTGGGGAAGTTTGATGAGGGATCCTCATTGGCTTCATAGGTCCCCATCCCCAAAAGGAGCCCATCGCCTGGCTGACGGCACCGGCCTGCTCCCACAGTGGGATGCAATTCATGCCAGGTGCTCTGTCGCAGGAAGGCCTCCGTCACCTCCTACTCGCCGTGCTCTGACCACTTCAGTTCACCTTGCTGCACCTCTTGGTCCCACTTTTGTCTGTCCACCCTAACACGAGCTTCCTGAGATCAAAGCTCTATTTCTTCCTGCCCGTAGGCACTTGTGTTCAGGCTGGAAGAACTACAAGGAAAGAATGGCAGCAGAGTCAGCCACACAGTGTTTGCTGGCCGACTATGGGGGGCTGGTGGGGACAGGTGCCCTGAGCTGAGTACAGGAGCAGAAATTAGGAACAATGGGATTAGACAGCCTTGCCACAGTCTCCCTGGGTGACATGAGGCAAGTCCTTTTAGCGTCATCTGCCACAGGTTAGGTTCTTCATCTTTAAAATGGAACCATAAATCCATTCTTGTTCAACCAGTGGGATGATTTATGGGAAGGGCCTTGAAAGTGCCAGGAATTCTTTTCAACCCTGAAGTTAGAAATAGGCAGAGGAGGTGGAGCCTTGAAGTTAGAAGCAGGGGCCTATCCCTTATGGTTGGCTGCTGCCCCTACATGCAACTCTCAGTGAAGAGGTTCATCCTGTGACTTTCTTGCAGAAGAGAAACAAACTGCAGACCTGTCCTCCCAAGGTAAGGCGTGGACAAACCCCTGAGACTCAGCACCACAAAAAGATTCAGGGTACCTGGGATGGCAAATGGGGTTTATAAAGTCAAGAGAGGGATAAGGAGTTGAGAGCCATGGTTTGGGGGTGGGAATGGTCAGCTCCCCTTCCTTCCTCTCCCTAGTGGCCAAGTAGGTGGAAGCCGAGCCTACTCGCTCGTGCACCCAGCACAGATTTTCAGTTCATCTTCCAACAAGTGTCCCGAACAATCAACGAATCTCAGCTGATACGAATTGTTGAAGCCAAGGAGGACAGAGGATGCTTTGCACCATGCACCGTTCAGTAAGAGATTTTATAAGTTGAAAGGGAAATAACCAGTGTGAGGTCCTTGCAGCAAAGGAGAGACCAGTTAGAAAATGTAACTTAGTTGCTCCCTCTCCTCCCAGAGCAGGGGTAGTGGGTCCCTCAGAGGGAACCCCCAAACCTAATTGGGAGAGACTTGGGAAGATACATGGAGCCTGGGAGTCTCAGGCTGCACACACACTGTGAGCAGCACATCCACCGCTGCAGTGCCAACTGGGAGAATGCCAGAGAGAAATTCTATCTCCTAAAACTGTTGGAGGCACCAGCAGGCTGCAGCCAACCCTGACTGAGAGAGACTTTTTGCTTTGGGGGGAGGTGCAGTGCACAGAGAAATAGGCAGTGATTTGGTGCTGCTGTGTGGGTACCACGTAGTGACTTTTTAAAAAGGGGAACAGAAGCATGGCTGGGCAAGGACTCCTCACACACACGCAGCTGCCCTGCCAGCAAAAAACTTGATTAAAAGTGCAGTTTGTACCCACAGAATACAGCTGGTAAGGAAGATTAGAATGCAGGGCTGGTGATTGGGGTGCTGGCATTCCTGCTAGAGCCCAGAGCGGAAAGCTGAGTCGTGGGCTGGGAGCTAGACAGGCAAGAACTGAGCGCCTGGGATTCTTTGCAGCCAGGCAAGTCCCTTCACACCTCGGAGGACAAAGCTCTGGGAGAAGGAAGGCATGCCCAACCCCCACCTGCAGGATTGCAAACTCCGAAGAACAACAGTAAGGCCAAGTACCCCATGCCTGACAAAAATATCCAGAGGGGAAAGAAAGAGAATCTCCAAAAGAGCCCTTTATGAACTTTAATCAGACACGATGTATCAAACTCTATGCTGGCTCCTTCTTGGGTCCTACTGCACTGAAACAGCAGAGCAGAGAGATTAGAAATGGGTACAGCAAGAGGTATTCAGGGCCCCACCCAGGCTCAGCTCTTAAACAGAGCTGTCATCAGCATCAAGCAAGAAAGACTTGACCCTTTTACACAGATTGGCTCCCTCACATGAAACGGACAGCTAATCCATTCCACACTATACATTATGGGAAATAATCTGGGATGGACCAAGATAAGTGGTGAGAGGTCAGGGGAACATGCCCACCATCTTCCCTGAAGACTGAACAGCACTTTCCAGGGAAGAATCAGGGATCCCACCCTCCCCACCACACCAGAAGCCCCTTCTAGAGGCAGATGGATGTGGTACATGCAGTGTTATCCTATGTTAGATGAACCATCCCTGGGCCTTATGCTGATAAAAAACCAGCAGGGCAGAACAGTAAGGACCAGCCAAGCCTGAAGGAGAAAGCCACACACTGTGGATCACGTGTAGCCTCAAACAGGCTGCCTCAAACTAGACTGGGACACCAGGACACCATCTGACATTACCAGAGACAGATCCAGAAGGAGAAAACAGTAAGCAAACACTAGGCTGCTGAGATGAATTCTACCTCATTCCATTTAATTATTTGTGTTATTTTTTTTCTCCAGAATAGCTTTTTAACTTTTCCTTCAATTTTGTTCCTATTATTTCTCTATTTTTAAATTTTAGTTTTATTTTAAATCTCATATTTTACTCTTCACTTTTCTTACCCCATTTTGCCTCCTTCCTTTCCTTTCTTATTTTCATTTAAATTTTTTAAAATTTTTATTGTTGTTGTATTACATCCATCCTCTTTTTGCTCCCCTTTGTCCCCCTCCCCACCCACCCATTCCTCCCAAAGTCAATCCCACCTGTTGTCCATGTCCATGTCCATGGTTCCTTTATACTAGGTTCTTGTCTAAGCTGCTCCCCTTCCTTGCCTCTGCCTCCCCACAACCCCTTTCTCCCTGACCACTGAAGTCCTATTCACTGTATTCATATATTTGGTTCTGTTTTGTTTTGCTTGTTGTTAGTTTTGTTCATTGTTGTCCTGTAATGGGTGAGATCATATGATATTTGTCCTTCACTGACTGGCTTATTTCACTAAGCATAATACTCTTCAGTTCCATCCATGTTGTTGCAAAGGGTACGAGTTCCTTCTTTCTTTCTGCTATATAGGATTCCATTGTGTAAATGTACCAAAGTCATTTTAAATTTTATATTTTCCCTTCCTAAGCCTTGTTTCTATTCCTCACTTTTACTGTTTCTCTGCCTTCCATCCTCTCAAAACCATTTTTTCAATAATCATCTCACATTCTTTTTCCTTTTCTCATAATATCCTAATTCTCTTTCCACCCTTATTAACCTTTGCTATTTGTGTCTTAGTATGTTTTATTGATTATGCTGTTATAGTCATCCCAAATTCTTTCCTTTTGCTCCCCTCCACCCAAGACCCCCATCTCCTCCTGCCATCCCAACCCCTCGTAGTTTATGTCCATGGGTTGTGCATGTAAATGCTATGATTCCACCCTTTCCTCTACTATTCTTAACTCCTACTTATCTATCTTGTACCCACTAACTATGTTTCCTAATCCTTGCATCATTTCCTCATTTTACTTCCTTCCCCCTCCTAGCTGATAACCCTCCCAATGTTCCCCATACCTATGATTCTGATCCTATTCTGGTTGTTTGCTTAGTTTGTCTTTGTTTTCATTCTTATTTTTTAGGTTCTGTTGACAGTTGTGAGTTTGTTGTCTTTTTAATGTTCATAATTTTGATCCTCTTTTTCTTAAATATATCCCTTTAACATTTCATATAATAAGGACTTGGTGATGATGAACTCCTTTAGCTTCACCTTGTCTGGAGAGCACTTTATCTTCCCTTCCATTCTGAATGAGAGCTTTGTTGGATAGAAGGATCTTGGTTGTAGGTCCTTGCTTTTCATCACTTTGAATACTTCTTGCCAGTTCCTTCTTGCCTGCAAAATTTCTTTTGAGAAATCAGCTGATAGTCTTATAGGAACCCTTTTATAGGAAACTCTCTCCTTTTCTCTTGCTGCTTTTAAGATTCTCTTTCTCTTTCACCTTTGGCATTTTAATTATGATGTGTCTTGGTGTGGTCCTCTTTGGGTCTAGCTTGTTTGGGCTCTCTGTGTTTCCTGGACTTGTATGTCTATTTCCTTCACCAAACTAGGGAAATTTTCCTTCATTATTTTTTACACAAGTTTTTAATTTCTTTCTCTTCCCCTTCTCCTTCTGGCACCTCTACGATTTGGATGTTGGCACATTTAAAGTCATCCGAGAGGTTTCTAAGTCTCTCCTTTTTTTCAGTATTTGTTTCCACTTTCTGTGCTGGTTGACTGTTTATTTCTTTTTTATGTTACAAATTGTTGATTTGAACCCCATTTTCCTTCCACTCATTGTTGTGTATTTTTCTTTGTTTCTTTTAGCTTAGCCTTCATTTCTTTCCTTTTGCATTTACCATATTTAAGCACATCTGTCAACTCTGTGAGCATCTTTACTACCAGTGTTTTAAACTATGTGTCTGTCAGGCTGGCAATCTGTTCACCTGTCAGGCTGGTTATTTCCGTGTTACTTAGTTCGGCCACTGGGCCCTTTATTTGCTCCCCTTTTGAGCCATAGTTATCTGTCTCCTCATCTTCACAGGCTTCTGTGTGCCTCTGTGTGTGTCTTAGGTAGAACTGTCGTACCTGCTATATTGTAAGGGGAGGAGCCTTAGGTATTTGTCCATCACTAGTGGGCAACCCATTTCACTACACTGTGGTGCTGTATGTCAGGGAGGGGTCTGAGAGGGTACAATGCCTCTTGCTCACACTCCCCCCTTTTCTAGGTACTTCTGCTTTCTGTATGGGACTAGCTTCTCCCTAGCTGTTGCCCTGTCTGTGGTTCCCAGAGTGGGTGGGTCTGTGAATGTTTCAGGACTTTGGAGACTCTACTGAGAGACCAGCAGTTTCTTCCTCTACCCCAACCCCACTGGTTTTTACAGTCAGAAGTAATGTGGCTTTATCTCCCTCCCACCGCTGGTCCTGAAATCATGAGCTTTGCGATGTGGTCCGGTGCTGGAAGCACTCACCAGGTGTCCCTATTGTGACTGCGTTTTCTGCTGGTCAGCCACAGACACCATCCCACTGCATCTGCTGCACTGCCAAGCCACACACTGCTGACCCTCATCTTCTCTGTTCTGGCCCTGCCCCTCCTACCTGTCTGGATGAGTATTTCTTCTATCTTTTGTCTGTTGGACTTCCATGCAGCTTGATATTCTGGAATTTCTGGTTGTCTCTATTTTGAGATAAATGTGTTATTTTTGGTTGTGGAGGGAGACAAAGCATGTCTATCTATGACTCCATCTTGGATTCCTGCTCACTTGTTTTTGATAGTGTGTTGTTGCATTTCTTCAATTTTATTCCTAGATGTTCAATGGTTTTATTTATTTTTATTTTTTATTTTTTAAAGATTTTATTTATTATTTTTAGAGAGGGGAAGGGAGAGAGGCTGAGAGGGAGAGAGACATCAATGTATGGTTGCCTTTCACCTGCCTCCAGCTATGGACCTGGCTGGAGACCTGGCTTGCAACCTGATTATGTGCCCTGGCTGGGGAATGGAACCAGTGACTTTCGGGTTCACAGGCAGGTGCCTTATCCACTGTGCCACCAGCCAGGGCTAATTTTATTTTAAATCTCATACTTTATTGTTCTCTTGTTCTACTCCATTTTGCCTTCCTCCTTCCCTTATTTTCTTTTTAAATTATATTTTGTCCCTTTCTTAGCCTGGTTTCTAATCCTTACAGTTATTGTTTCTCCTCCCTCTACCCTCTCAAAATCATTTCTCTTTCCTTTAGACATCTCACAAACTCTTTTCTCCTTTCTTTTGTTCTTTCTTATAATATTCTTATTCTTTTTCCATCTCTATTAACCTTTTCTCATTTGTTGTTGATATTTCTGCAGAGTTTTTTGTTTGTTTGTTTGTTGGTGTTGTTGTTTTAAGATTTTATTTATTATTTCCAGAAAGAGAGGAAGGGGGAGAGGCAGAGAGGGAGAGAAACATCAACGTATGGTTGCCTTTCACCTGCCTCCAGCTACGGACCTGGATGGAGTCCTGGCTTGCAACCTGGTTATGTGCCCTGGCTGGGACTCGAACCAGTGACAAGGCTCTCATTTAAATGGAAGGAGAAATAAGGAGCTTCCCAGGCAAAATAAAGGCTAAAAGAGTAGATCTCCATCAAAGCAGCATTGCAAGAGATGCTAATGGGGCTGTGTTAAGAAGATGGGGGGTAGGGGGAGAGGAACACAGGTACAAAGAGAAAAATAACAATTAATAAATACCTATCAATAATAACCTTAAATATAAATGGATTAAATGCTCCATTGAAAAGATATAAGGTAGCTGAATGGATAAGAACACATGACCCACATATAGACTGCCACAAGAGATGCCCCCAGAACACAGGTTGAAAGTGAAGCATTGAAAAAAATATTCTAAACAAATGGGCAGGAAAAAATAGATTGGGGGTATGGTAGCAATACTTATATCAGACAAAATGGACTTCAAAACAAAGGCTGTAACAAGAGAAAAAGAAAGTCACTACCTAATACTTAGGGATTGGTCCAACAATAGAATATAACCCCTTTATACATATATGCACCCAACTAGGGGCACCTACATATATAAGGGAAATCTTGGAGGACCTTAAGAAAGAGACCTACAGCATTACAGTCATCTTAGGGGATTTTAACGATCCTCTGTCAACAATGGAGAGATTGGTTAAACAGTATATCAATAAGAATATTATGACATTTAATGACACTCTTGATCAAATGGACTTAATTGATATTTACAGAGCATTTCACCTCAAAGAAACAAAATATACCCTCTTTTCAAATGTACATGGGTCATTTTCAAAGATAGACCACATGGTAGGACACAAAATAAACCTCAACAAATTCAAGAAAATTGAAATCATATCAAGCATCTTTTTGGATCATAATGTCTTGAAACTAGAAACCAACATCAAGGAAAAAATTCAAAAACATTCAATAACATGTTGTTAAATAATGAATGGGTTAACAATGAGATTAAGAAAGAAATGAACAACAATAAAATGAAAAAAAAAAAGATGGGGAGGGGGACAGAGGGCGAGCAAAAAGGGGATGGATGTAATACAACAACAATAAAATGAAAAAATTTAAAAAAAGAAAAAATAAAAAAATTAAAAAGTAGCTAGAAGCATATGAAAATAAACCCAACCCAAAACTTATGGGACATAGCAAAGGCAGTCCTAGGAGAGAAGTTCATAGCAATACAGGCCTATCTAAAGAAGACAGAAAAATCACAAATAAACAACCTAACCAAACATCTAAACAAACTTGATGAACAACAACAAACAACACTCAGGAAGTAGAAGGAAGAAAATAATCAAGCGCAGAGCAGAATTAAATGACATAGAGACTAAAAAGCAATTTGAAGGATTATTAAATCCAGGAGCTGGTTCTTTGAAAAGATAAACAAAATTGACAAACCTTAACCAGACTTATCAAGAGAAGAGAGAGAGAGTACCCAAATAAATAAAATCAGAAACAAAAAAGGAAAACGGACAACCAATACCACAGAAATACAAAAGATTGTAAGAAGTTACTATGAACAACTATATGCCAAGAAATTGGACAACCTGATAAAAATAGATAAACATACAATCTTCCAAAACTGAATCAGAAAGAAGCAGAAACCTAAATAGACCAATAACAACTAGTGAAATTGAAGTTGTAATAAAAACAACTCTTGGAACACAAAATCCCTGGACCAGATGGCTTCACAGGTGAATTTTACCAAACATTTGAAGAAGAACTAACTCCTATCCTTTTCAAACTATTCCAAAAAAACTCAAGAAGAAGGGAGACTCCCAATCTCTTTTTATGAGGCCATTATTATTCTAATTCCAAAACCAGGTAAAGACACAACAAAGAAAGAAAACTATAAGCCAATATCTCTGATGAATATTGATGCCAAAATCCTCAACCAAAGATTGGCTCTCCAGAGCCAACAATACATTAAAAAGATGTACACCATAATCAAGTGGGATTTATCCCAGATCAAGGATGATACAATATTCACAAATCAATAAATGTTATATACCACATAAATAAAATGAAGGACAAAAGTCACATGATCATATTAATATATACTGAAAAAGCATTTGGTAAAATCCAGCACCCATTTATGATAAAAATGCTCAGCAAAATGGGAACAGAGGTAGCATACCCCTACATAATAAAGGTCATAAATGCTAAACCTATTGCCAACATCACACTCAATAAGCAAAAACTAAAAGCTTTTCCCTTAAGATCAGGAATAAGACAACAGTGTGCTTTCACCACTGTCATTCAACATAGCACTGAAAGTTCTAGCAACAGTGATCTGACAAGTAAAAGAAATAAAAGGCATCCAAATTGGAAAGAAGGAAGTAAAACTGTCATTATTTGCAGGTGACATGATAGTGTACATAGAAAACCTTATAGGCATCACCAAAAAACTACTTGGCCTAGTAAGTGAATTTGGCAAAATAGCAAGATACAAAGTCAATATTCAGAAATCAAAGGTATTTTTGTATATCAACAATGAACTATCAGAGAGAGAAACAAGGAGAAAAATTCCACTTACTATAGCAATAAGAAGAATAAGGTATCTAGGAATAAATGTAACCAAGGAGGTAAAAGACCTGAAGTAGGAAAACTACAGAACACTGAAGAAAGAAATTGAGGAATAAGTGGAAGCTTATACCCAGTTCATAGATTGGAAGAATTAACATCATTAAAATGTTCATTCTACCCAAATTAACCTATAGATTTAATGCAGTTCCTTTTCACAGATCTGGAACAAATATTCCAAAAATTTATATGGAATAAAAAACAACCCCAAATAGCCCCAGCAATCCTGAAAAAGAAGAACAAAATAGGAGGGATCACAATACCTGCTATGAAACTTGAAGACCACTGTAATCAAGACAGTCTGGTACTGGCATAAAAAATAAGATATATAGATCAATGGAACAGCATGGAGAACCCAGAAAAAAATACAACAAAAAATGTGTCTCTAAGGTCAATTAATATTCAACAAAGAGAGTACAAGCATGCAAAGGAGTAAAATAGCCTCTTCAAAAAATGGAGTTGAAAGAACTGGACTGGTACATGTAAAAAAACGAAACTAGACTGCCAACTTATACCATACACCAGAATAAACTCAAAATGGATAAAAGACTTAAATATAAGTCATAATACTATAAAAGTCCTAGTGGAACATAGGCAGTATAATTTCAGATATCACATGCAGCAATATTTTTACTGGTATATCCTGTAGGGAAAAATAAATAAAGGGGAAAAATAAATGTGACTACATCAAATTAAAAAGCTTCTGCACAGCTAAAGAAACCATCATCAAAATGACAAGGGCACCAACGGCATGGGAGAACATACTTGCCAATGATACATCAGTCAAGGGTTAAATCTCCAAAATATATAAAGAACTCATGACTCAATACCAGGAAGAAAAATAATTCAATTTAAAAATGGGAAAAGGACCTGCATAGATACGTCTCCAAGGGGGTCACAAATGGCCTACAGATATATGAAAAATGCTCAACATTGTTACTAAACAGCAGTGGAGTCCTGCTTCCTGCTGCCACCCTCTAGACAAAATTGCAGAGTTAAGGTTTGGTGATAAAGGAAAGGAGTCTTTATTCAAAAGCTTCACAATTTTAGAATAACAGCTTTCCACATAGTACATTAGTCATTTAAGCCTATCAATTAAGGTTAAACTCTTTAACATCCATGTTTCCTTATTTTCCTCTGTTAGTTTTTAATTATCTTACTTCCACAGGGTTAGTTACAAACTAAAACAACATAAGATACAAAGCCACACAATTTTGGGAAAGTGGCAGGCTTCTGCCTCACAGTTTGTCACCTCTAGATAACCAAAGAGGAGTAACCCTGCTAACCTCTGCCAGGCCAGCCCAATCCTAGGCTGTGCCCCATCCATTGGGAAATGAGGAAGATGCAGCCACAGAGCCAGTTCACTGGAGAGCCTGAGTGTCTTCCTTTTATTTCAACTCTTTTGGCCTATAATTCCATGCCCTCCGGAGGCATTCAGTCTCTCAGCTCATCCCATCCTAGACTGTTTACCATTGCCTCCAGCAACATCCGCCTATAGCTGCTCCTCCCTACTCCTCCCCAGTGACCTGACCAGATCTCTCTACTGTGGAAAACAGTATGGGATTTCCTCAAAGAAAAAAAAAATGGAACCATCTTTTGTCCCAGCAATTCCACTACTGGGAACATACCCCAAGAATCACAAAACACCAATTCAAAAGAACTTACGCACCTCTATGTTCATAGCAGTGCTATTTACAATAGCCAAGTGCTGGAAACAGCCTAAGTGCCGATCAGTAGATGAGCGGATTAAAAAATTGTGCTACATTTATACAATAGAATACTATACCACAGAAAGGAAGACAGAATTCCTCCCTTTTGCAATACCATGATTAGAAATGGAGACTATTACGCTAAGTGAAATAAGCCAGTTGGTGAAAGACAAATACCTAATGATCTCACTTATAAGAGGACGCTAATGAACAAAAATAAACTAATGAACAAAATAGAGCTAGAGGCATGGAAACAAGGAACAGACTGACAGCAGCCAGAGGGGAAGGGATCAGTCACAGAACATGTAAGAATGACCCATAGACAGAGACAGTGGTATGGGGATTGATTGTGGGAGTGGGAAGTGAGCTGGGTGGAGAAGGGCAAGGTGGGGGGAAATTGGGACAACTGTAATAGAATAACAATTTTTAAGTTTATATAATGAATAGGGGGAAAAGGCAAGAGAAAGGACCGGGTGTTTCTGTGAGTCACCTCAGTCTGGAGCTGGACCAACCCTGAGTGGGAATTGACTCCCCTCTTCTCCCAAGGTCGCAGGACAGGAAGTGAGAGGGCCCTTCAGGAGCTCAGTCCCGCATGCCCGACTCCTCTCCAGTATTCAAAACTCATCCCAAGTCCCTTCCGTTCTGAGGATCTCTCCTTGACTTCCTCACCTTGCTGGATCTCTTCTCTGAATAAATTTACCCCAGGAGCTGGCAGAACCATCCAGGACAGCCTGGGAGCACACTGTGTGCTGCTCTTTGCCTGTTCCCACATACAAAAGCTGCATCCCCAGCCAGAACGTGAATACCTTGAGACAGGACCAACTTGTCCTTTACTGGTGTCTTACATTCTCTACCAGCAGAGCCCACACAGGGCTAGGATCTCAAGGTTTTCTGGAGGACATGTTAGCCAGGGGATGACTCAGTTTTGATTTTCCTCCCAGGACTCCATCCTGGGCACCTGTTCTGTCAGGCACAGAGAGCAGAGTGGGCATAATCAAACTCCAAGTTTCTTTTCAGAACTCCTTGGCCCAGCTTCCTTCCTTGTGTCCCATAATCTGGAAGGCCATTGCTCCTAAGAAATCTCATCCATGGTCACATTATACCTGGACCTCTCTGTCTACCCTGGAGGTGGCCTTCCCCAGTGACCTGTCCCATGGGTATTATTCAGAAACCTTGTCACGTGTGCTGTGCTGCACACCCAGATGCCCCCACAGGATGTATTCTCCCAGCTTGTGCAAGCCAGTTGCCTGACAGCTCTCATCCAGCCACTTTCTCTGGGAATTGCCTCAGCTGAAGAAAGCATCCTTATCAAAACACACAGCCTCTTCTCTGGGCAGTCAACACCCAATGGCAGGTCAAATGAGAGGGTGCAAAAGCCCTGTTCCCTCACCCCAGCTCCAGACAACACTGGAGGGCCATCCTGGCTGCAGAGCTCCTGCAGAATCAGCTGAAGCTTCATTGAGATTGTCTCGCAATTCCTCCCTCTGCCCAATCCTGCTCCCTTTCCTCCTCCACAATCATTGTCCTGGAGACCACTCCCCAAGAAATTTTCAGCATACCAATCATCTCAGGGTCTACTTCCAGGTGAACGTAACGTGTGATAACTTTAAAGTCTTGGCCCAATTGTCCTGGGTGTCTGTCCCACTGACTCCCCTGCCCACCGTCTGACTGTGAACTCAGGCTCACCAAGGCAGAGTAGAGCTGTCCTGCATGTCACTTTCCCTCAAGTCTCCTAAAAGACTATTTACTTTCTTATTTCAAATAAAAAGTAGGTATACAAGTACATATATACATACACACACGTACATAAAGTCACACACCTCTTTTTCAGTTTTTTTTTTAAACAATCACTTAAATTTTATGGTCATTATTTAAAAGTTTGTAATACAAATAAACACATTGTTTGGCTTTTAAATAAAGAAAAGACTCTTTATTTGCTGTGATAGTCCTCAGCCTTGCTTCTATAGAGCAGGTCCTCCCTGATGTTCCCTGGGTCCGCAGACATAGTAAGATGGATTTTGAAGGCAAGCAGATCAGGGTTTGAGCCCCAGCTCCTTCACTAACCAGCTTGGTGACTTTGGGCAAGTTACCTAACCCCTTTAGCCATTGTCACCATATCTGGAAGCAGAAATGATAATACAAACACCACAGGTCTGTTGTTGGAGTAAATGATGTCACACAAGAAAAAAATATTTAGCACAATGCCTCGCATGTAAATATATGCTCAATAAATATTAATTCCCCTTCCTTCTTCTTTTGGGTCTGGGGGTACTTTCCAACTAATTACCTGTTACTATTTTTAAATTGACCCATTATTGAGGATTATGGGCACAGATGTGATATAAGTCTATAAAACATTTTCATGTGACAGAGCGGGAAGGTAAGGCGGTAATCCTTCAACTCAGTTCTCCTGTATGCCAGGCTTGATTTTCACACCATTGAAAAATTCTTGACAACTAACAAAAATTTCTCATGGCACAAGGATAGCAGGTGTTTTCATTTCATCCTGAGGGGAAATGGGACCCAGCCAGACATCCTTTACACATGGCTGGAGCAGAGGCTATGCTCTCTTAAGACACAGGACCAGCCCTTCTGCCTAAGCAATAGGAAGATGGATTGGAAACCTTAAATTATGGCTGCTTGAGACACGTAACTGAAAAAGAGGATGTGAGCAGACAAGGCAGCCTGCACCAGCACTGTCTTTTCCCCAAATGCAATGATCACTTACTCGCCTCCGCCATCTTTCTGTTCCTTCTGCCCAGTCCCCCAGGAGCACGAGAGACCCTGAGGTCTCCAGGGTGGGAACCCCTCCTCATAGCAGGGGGGGGGGCGGCGAGCTGCGTGTGCAGGGCAGGAGCTGGGAGGGGCGTGGGAGCCTGAGACAGGAGGCCACACACCCAGGACACATTCCAGCTCCAGCTGGGCCTCTTCCGACAACCTTGGCCCAGCACATGCTGTCCTTGGTGATACCCGCCCTGGGCTCGGGGCATGCTGAATTCAGCCCCAATTAAGGGGCTGTCTCAGGGCAGGCTGCCAGCACCGGCAGCAACTGCTATTTTCGGACTTGGTGAAGACTCTCTCTTGCCTCCATTTCTGTGGTTTTATTTTGTCTTCTCTCTTGCTTCTTCATTTCCATTATCTCTAGGTTTTTCTCCCTGAATTTGCATGTCTTTTCATCTGGCTTCTCTCTCTCTCTCTCTCTCTCTCTCTCTCTCTCTCTCTCTCTCTCTCTGTTACCCTATATCTCATTCTAGATCTCTTATCTAACCAGTTTGACAACCACTCTCACCACCACTGGACCAGGTCCTGGCTATGTTCTGAAAGGAAGGCAATGCAGCCTCTACTTTTAGAAGCTCTGGGTGTGTCTACCTTTCTCTGGTTCTCCCTGCACCTCTCCTCTGACCTTTCCAGCTGCTCCTGCCCAGGAACCCCAGGGCTTGTTTCTGCAGGCCAAGGAGAGAATCACATTCCAGACACCCCCTGGTTAACACACGGTTTCTCTGCCTCCAGTTTCCTAGTCCTGCCATTAGAGGTTGGGGACTTCTCCCCCCTTCCCTTAAGCTTCTGTTTCCAACTGAAACAAACAAACAAACAAAAAAAAACAGGCATTTCCCAAAAGGGTCTGTGGCAGCAAAGGTTTTAGGGTATCCAAGAAGCTCAAAATCAAGCTGCCTCACCACCCTGAGCCCAGAAGACCTGGCCAGGGACCTGCAGTACAGGTTTGATCTCCCTGGGTTGGGCCAGTAGCATATGCCCCTTGTTAATCAAGAGATGCAGGATTCATAGGCCAACGTCTCTTCTTCCAGAGGAGAGGGCCTTGTGAATGGCCCACAGCCCCACAACACCTGGGATCATGAAGGTTCTTACTCCCATTTTCTCAGCCTTCCAATAATTTACCTTCTGCTCAACCCAACTCACTTCCCTCTTCCTTGATCACCCAGCGTACACCGCTGCTTCCCACAGCCCTGGCAGACTCCCTGGGCTCTCAGTATTGACCTCTCCCACCAGAACCTGCTGACTGTATTTAACCTGACTTCTGTGCTGTGGCACAGCGTGTGTTTAACAGGACCTGCCATGACCTCTCCAAGGTCGTTCCCACTCAGACCTTCCTTCCCTTCAAGGAGCTCTCCTTCTGGGGCTTCCCTGTATGCTAAAACTAGGGCCTACGTAGTAACTTAGGTACATTATTGAATCAATAATTTTTGAAAAATTAACACCTTCTATGTTTCAGAACTATTAAACATTTTTCAGATGTATTACCTTATTGGATTCATAGACCAGTCTTTTGAAGCTTTTGGGCCCTGCACTAGAATTAAAGGGCCTAAAGCCCTAATGGTTTCCTAAAGTCAAATGACAGGAACCTAGGTCTCCTGATTCTGCAGCCAGAGTTTGTTCCAAACCCCAGCTTCTGCCTGTAAATAAAAAATAAAAAACTTGTACAGAGCACAACTCTCCCCAGGGAATTCTGAGTTTGAGGTTCCAGGGGCCTCACAGCCCTTGGCCACTGCCCAGGAGCTAGATTTAGCTCTTCAAAGAGACAGGCCAGGTCACCACTTGCTGAACGGGGCTTGGGCCTGGTGAGGACCCACAGCACTCTTGGTAGAACACAGAAGCCCTTGCTTTGGGCTGGAGTAGACATAGCTCATGACAATTCTCACAGGGGACCCAGGGGCAAGAGGATGCTGTGGGGGAGGAAGGCATTTTCATGAGCCAATGTCACCAAGAAGCTCAGAGATAAGGACACCAAAGCCATCCAGGTGGCAGGTGGGACTGAGACTTCCACCCCTGGTGGGAAACAGGAGGTCAGAGGCAAGGCTGTCTTTGAAAGTCCCCAGGGCCATGAGACTCAGAGCCTCCCTGGAGATCAATCAGGCCCCTCAAGCCTGTGGCCCGAGTGGGTTGTCTGGACCAAGCGTTGGCACTATGAGGGAGAGGGTGGGTTTAGGAAGGAGCTTTGATGCCTCCTTTCTTTGGTGGCTCTTTCAAGATCCCTCTGCTCTTTATCAAGCAGCACTGTCATGTGAGGATGTGCTCGATGAAGGAGGAGGGGCGGTGCCAGGCTGCTGGAGATGGAAGAGCCCTGCCCTGGCACTGGGACAGAGTCAGGGCCCTGTAGCCTAGGTGCAGCGCCCCCTTCACCACTGAGAGACCCTGGCTTCTGAGTAGCCCTGGCTCATATCTCACTAGCCTCTCACCAGCGGTCTCCCAGCAGCAGCCCTGCCTACCCCTGGGGCTTCAAAGAACCTTACCTCCTTATCTCTGAACTCAAGATGTCTCTGTCTCAGAGGCACAGGCTCCCAGTCCCACAGACTTTAAGTGCTTTATCTGATCCACTCTGTCTTCTTTGGTTCCGCCACCTCTGCCCTGTTCAGACCTTCCCCGTCTCCCCTGGGATTGCTGTCACACAGGTCTACCCACTGCAGAGCCACTTTCTAACTCAGCGTCAATGTCTCCCTCAGCCTTCATCCAACACTCGAGGTATGGTGACACAGCCCCTGTTCACCTCTCCAGGCTTATCCCTGCCCTCCCTGACAGACGGCCCCGGGCTCAGCACACACAGCCGCACTGGTTCTGAAATGCACCCCTGCCCTCCCCGCTGGCCTCAGGCCTCCCCTTGCCTGAACACACTGGTTCTCTCTCCTCTTTTCCACTCGTTTTCTAGACTCCAAGCTTCACCTTCTGCAGAAAGGCTTTCTTGGCTGCCAGTTGGGGCCAGTCCTCTCTCTGTGCCTTGTGTTCCTTGTGTTTCGCTCCTCGCTATGCTGGCTATCACTGCTGACGGGAGTGTCTGATTTACCTGAGAGCCACAGACCAGCATGATGGGGATGATGAGGAACCAGGCAGCCCTTGACCACTGCCCACCATCTGGTTGAGGTGACAATATACACATGCCCAGATGCACGCACAGAGAAACACTCACACTAATGCATGCACACACACAGTCCATCTGTACCCATATATGCACTAACACACTCTCACATGATACACCATACACACTCTCATACACATTCACACAATTACAAGCATATGGAACTACCTGCACCTTCACAGGATCAAGCAGTTGCACTGAGTTGAGGGCTAAGTCAATAAGGTGGGTCTCCTGAGAAGACAGGATTAGAGTTTGGTCCTGGCAGCTGGCTCTGTGCTTTTCCAGGGATGTGGGTGTGGACCCTTGTGCTAAGGCTGGGTGGAAAATGACGGTGGCAGATCACATTCACAACCCCAACACTTCACCCTCCCTGTGTCCGTGCTCTTTATGTGTAACTGTGCTTCCCTCCCCAACCTGCGTTGCCACTCTGCCCCTCACCCAGTACGTGACTTGCCTTGGCCAATGGATGCCAGCAGACAAGGTATGCTTTGAGCAGACACTTTCAGTGAGCTTTCACCTTGGAGCCTGCTCCTTGCGCTCTGCCACAACCACAGGAACACACCTGAGCTAGCCTGTGGAGGATGACAGGTGTGTGGAGCAGAGCCAAGCTGCCTTAGCCCCCAGCCAAGGACAGCCCAGGTCAGCCAATAGCCAACCCGCCTCCAGAGACATGAGCCCCGCTGACCTCAATAGCCACCCAGTGGAGCCCCGCCTAAATTTCTAACCTAAGACAGCAAATTTAATGCTGATTATTTCAAGTTACTACATTTGGAGGAATATGTCGCACAGTATTACTGTGACAACACAGTGACTCAGGCCAAGGAGATCAGCCTCTGGAGGGGCTGGCTTATCACAAGGGTGCACACAGTGGGCTGGCAAATAGGGAGTCTGAATGGGGTCCACCTTTGTATCAAGCACTGCCCGCTGCCACTCTATTCCAGCCACTCTGGGCTTTGTGAGGCCTCGCACATGTCCTGGGCCTTTGCACAACCTACTGCCTCCTCTGAAATGCCTGCCAAACTTGTCCTCTGAATCCTGTTCACCCTTCAAGATTAGGTCACAGGTCATAACCTAGAAACCTTTGTGGATACACAGCCTCACAGCCACTATAAACCTTTAGGGAAGGAGATAAGGTGAAGGAAGAAAATAAAATGCCCCCTCTCTGTCCCTCCCATGTGCCCCACTGTGGTCATCTGTAATTGTCACTTTTCTAGTCCATTCTACGAAGCTGTGGCATCTCCTATACAGTAAGTACCTCTGCCCTGGCCACAGAGAAAGCAGGTTTCTCGTAATCCTGGGTCCCAGGGAGCTTCCCCACAGGGTTGGGTACCCAGAAGCATCTGGGCAGTGGGCAGTGAGTAGAAATGAGTAAACTTTCCAGCTATTGACTTTGAATGAGATATGGTCCATTATGTGAAAAAATTCAAAGGCCTATTTTCAGTCCTTACCTTGTTCTGCAACATTTGACACAGCCCTGTCCCTCCCCCACCTCAGCTTTCCCCTATGTATAATTAGGGTTTGACTCCTCTCCCCACTGCCTGCCAATGGTGAGCATCTGTGAAGTTTGCCCGTGTGTCCCATCTCTGGCTGCCAGCCCCGGCCTGCTCCTCCCACCACTCTTCCTTAGCTGCCAGCAAACCGGCCACGCTTTCAGGAAGAGGTGGCTGCTGAGTTGGTCTGGTTTCTTCTGACTGCCAGTGTCCCCATCTCCCTAAAGCTACCCGTGGGATTGGTGAGGCCTTGAATTTGGGAGTCATTTCTCCTTGAAGTTCTCCTTGAAGGCTAGGTCCCTGCCTGTTTGATCAGAAAGGCTTCTTCAGGAAATGTGCATGCACGCACACACATGCACACACATGCATGCACACGCATGCATATGTACACACAGGTGCACACGCACGAAGCTTCTCTCCCGGCAGCTTCTGCTAGACCAGTAGGAAGGAACGCTGATTTGCTGGATTTCCCTCACTAGAGCCAGGTGAGAAGAGGAAACAGAAGGAAATGAGCCAGCACAAAATTATCCAGAGAAGGGGAGACCTTTCCATTCCAGCATTCCGAAAACAAGGATGAGTGCTTTCAGAAGGCAAAGCCAGGCTAGCACACCTTGGAGAGTGCAGCTTTCTGGATGCAGTACAGGAAGGGAAGCAGGGGCCTCTAGCCCTGTGTTCTTGCTCCAACCTCACCTCTAGGCTGTTTTGTAGCTGGGAAGCTCCAGAGAGCCCAGATCATGTGTGCCCTCGGAGTTTCAGGGAGGAACACAGAACAGGGGTTCATGGGGTGTTCCTTGCAACAGCTGGGACCAAAAGGTGGAGGAAAGCGAGGCCTGCACTCACATCCACCCTGCTGCCCCCTGGTCCTCCACACTGTCCACCCTTGGCCATGAGGGACTGACCTGATGCAGACGGGCTCTTCTGCTTTGCTTCTCTGCTCTGCCTCCTTCCTGGCTGCTTCGGTCTCCAGCAGAGAAGGTTTTCAGGGAGCACCGGAAAGCTGTGGTAGGTGCCCCCTTACTGCTCTGTTCCCATCCCACCTTCTACCTTACTTCCGTGAAAGTCAGAGACAGAGACTAGAAGCTGGGAGTCAGAACCTGAGGTTCTAGTCAGGTGTTTGGCTTAGAAAATCCAGTTCTCCTTTTGGATGTCTGAATGCCTGGCTATCTCTTCTGCAGGATAGAGGTAATCAAGCCCATTCTGTTAAATGGCCTCAGGGGTGGGAAAGACCTGAACTTAAGAAGCCCTCTATATATAAGTATTTTCATTTATTGAGACCAGAGTGGTCTCCGTTGTGCTTTGGGCCTCATGTCCCTCCTTTGCAGTCTCTTTGCAGCCTAGGCTTTGAGGAGCACAGCCTGGACATGGCTCTGCTCCTCATCGCAATACCCCACTTCATGTACCCGCAACCAGCCAGCATTTAGGGTAGGGCTCTTAGCTAAGTAGGGAAAGAAGCTCCTCACCTGGGGTATTGACAAGGTGAACAATAAGAGGTCAGAGTAGGATGTTGTGAGCTTAGAATCTCCAGGAAGGGGGAGGGTGGTGTGGAGCCTGGAGGATGCCAGAGGGCTTCCTGGAGGAAGGAAGAGGCTTGAGCTGGCCAAGGATGCAGCTGCAGTTTCAGTGAGCTTGTGCAAGGCTGACTGCAGCTGCACAGCCTAGAGGCAGGACAGCCAAACTCCAGGGGAGGAGCTTGTGCCCATCCCAGGTCTAAGGAATAGACACCTACCTGCCCGTGCGTAGGTGTCCAGCAGCCGGGCCAACAGTGGCTGGAGGGGACCGTGAGCAAAGGAGGGATGGCACGGGTGTCCCAGGGGTTCCTTTCTGCTCCTGACACAGCAGCTTCTGCTCCAAAGGAGGGATCACTAGGCTAATGAATGGATGGCCCAGAACATAATTCTGTAAGTGGCAGCCTGATTTGCCCACAACCCTGGCCAGAATGGAAGCCAATCATTGGCTCAGAAGCTCAAGGTGTCCAACTTCCTGTCAGGGTGAAAAGAGGCCAGAGAATTCTCCAAAGTCCACTGACCTTCCCTGTTTGCCAGGGCATTCCCCACCCCCTCACAGCGCCCATGCACAAACCACCTGAGCCATGGGCTCCACTGGAGGCAGAATAGAGATTGTCACATCCAGTATAGGGGTGAGAAAACTGAGTCTAAGGGACGAGAAGGGGTTTGACCAGAACTGGACCCTGCTCCTCCTTCTCCTCAGTTGAGTCAGTAAAGAAAAGCTAACCAGATAACCTGGGTCCGTGCAGACAACCAGATGACCTGGGGCAAAAGAATGCATTTTGAAATACAATTTGCCCCGTGGAGATGTGCGCTGACCGCGGTGCGTGAGCATAAGGCCTCCATGCTCGGTCTGCGCATATAAAAACCCTGGAACAGACAGACAGCACTGAGGACGATAAAAAAATAGGTAAACACAGGTGGGTTGCGGAGGGAACTAAAACACCTAAAGAATGACCAACATGGTAGTGAGTTTGCTGGGGTTTTTCTTCCCAGATCTTTCAGCTGGGACTCCACAGGGCCTGGTTCCTAGAGCTGTGCAATGGGCGCAGATTGGAGAAGCTCCGTGAGAGACCCCTTTTCCTAGCCAGGGGACTGGCTCAGGATTGTGTGGGAGTGGGGGGAGAATCTCAGGGTTTTTCGGTTACTCTCCATGGTTGCTGCATGTAAAGCTCCAATCATGAACCTATACTTCTGTAGTATTTGTAGCACAGGATCTAAAAGTCTGCAAGAAATTCCCTCTCTCTGGCCAGAGAAACTGAGAAAAGGGGGCCCTTGTGGGAGAGAGGGGGAAATTTTGTTCATTTTTTCTCTCTTTTATATCACTGGTTTATCTGGAAAGCAGGGGTGGGTGAGCATGGGGAACTGAAGAAAGAACTTCCCAAAGTCTGCGCTGAAGTCCTTGGCTCACCCTTGAGCTGTGAATGTGTAGAACTGACCCAAAGCAGAGGGCAAGTCAGGACTTGTGGTCTGAAACAAATAAGAGTGATTACATAACATTCAAAATGTCCCAAATTACTTCACATACAAAGAACCAGGAAAATCTCAACGACTTACAAAGGAAAATACAATGAGCAGATGCTGGCCTCAAGATGACCCTGACAATGGAATGATCACACAAAGACATTAAAGCAGCTGTTGTCATTACAGTCCACAAACTATGAATGATCTGTTAAAAAATGGGTAGACACTGTTGGGAAAGAAAAAAAACATAACATTTAAAAAATTCAATGGAAATTTTATGACAAAAAATTCAATAATCATTTTAAATTCACCTCATTGGCTCATGACAGAAAAGTGAGTGAACTTGAAAATAAATCAATAAAAATTATCTAATCTGAACAGCAGAAAAAAGTTTTAAAAATAGAGGTTCAGGGACTTATAAGAACGATATCAAAAAATCTAATATTTATGTCATATAGAAAGGAGAAAAAGCTTGGTGTGGAAAAAATTATTTGGAAAAAAAAATCATGACTGAAAATGTAACAAATTTGGTGAAAAGACCAAATTAGATTCAAGAAACTCAGTAACCCCATCTCACTCCCAAAAATTGGACTCAAAGAGAACCTCACCAAAATATATCATGATCAAAACCTTGCAAAAAACCAAGAATAGAAAAAACAAAAAACATTTTTTAAAAAACAGCCAGAGGAGCACTGACTGGTATTGCTCAGCAGACTGAGCACCAGCCTACAAACCAAAGGGTTGCTGGTTTGGTTCCCAGTCAGGGCACATGTCTGGGTTGCAGGTCAAATCCCCTGTGGAGGAGTGTGAGAAACAACCATACATTGATGTTTCTCTCCCTCTCTCTCTTTTTTTTTTTAAGATTTTAAAATTTATTATTTTTAGAGAGAGGGGAAGGGAGAGAGGCAGAGAGGGAGAGAAACATCAATGTATGGTTGCCTTTCACCTGCCTCCAGCTACAGACCTGGCTGGAGACCTGGCTTGCAACCTGGTTATGTGCCCTGGCTGGGGAATCGAACTAGCGACCTTTGGGTTCACAGGCTGGCACCTTATCCACTGTGCCATCAGCCAGAGCTTCTCTCCCTCTCTTTTACCCTCCCTTCCCCTCTCTCTAAAAATAAATTAATTAATTAAACCTTTAAAAAAAAAAACAGCCAGAGGAAAATACAATAATACCTGCACCTTTCAAAAAATAATATATCGTGGACTAGCCACTGTCACTCCTGCAGGCTTTGGCCCTGCACCCTTTCCACCTCCTAGGCGTGAGCTGGCTGTGGAGCCCAGTGTGTGTGCACAGCAATAACACACACCTGTGCATACTGCCCAGAAGGCCACTGCTGAAGTAACTTCCCTTCATGCATTGGGAGATTCAGGGCACAGATGAGTAGAAGCCTTTACAGGTATCAGAGGTTCACATATCAAATATATCTGCCTACAAGCACCAGTTATGCCTGTAACATTAAATATGAACATGGCTATGCCTTCTCAATTTGATATTATTGGGCTTTCACCAGACTCACAGGAGGATTAATCTGGAATTAAACAGGCAGCAGAAAATGTGAAAGCTTTGATAGAGCAAGAGGTGAAGGATAACATGCCTTCAAACAGAATTATTTTGGAAGGATTTTCTTGGGGAGGAGCTTTATCTTTATACACTGTTCACGCAGCAGAAACTGGCAGGTGTCACTGCACTCAGCTGCTGGCTTCCACTGCAGCTTCATTTCCACAGGGTCCTATCAGTGGCATCAATAGAGATTTCTATTCTTCAATGCCATAGAGATTGTGACCCTTTAGTTCTCCTAATGTGTTTGGCTCTCTTACTGTCAAAAATCTAAAAAACATTGGTAAATTCAGCCAATGTAACCTTCAAAACCTATGAAAGCATGTCAACAGAAAATGATGTATAAGCCCTGGCTGGTAGCACAGTGGATAAGGCACCAACCTGCGAACCCAAAGGTCACTGGTTCGATTCCCCAGCCAGGGCACATAACCAGGTTGCAAACCAGGTCTCCAGTCAGGTCTGTGGCTGGAGGCAGGTGACATGCAACCGTACATTGATGTCTCTCTCCCTCTCTGCCTCTCTCCCTTCCCCTCTTTCTAAAAATAATGAAATAAAATCTTTAAAAATAAAAAAACAAACACTGCACTTGATGACAAAAAACAGAAAGAAAGAAAATTATGTCTATCAAGCAATTGATTGATAAACTCCTACCTCCAGTGGATTGACAGTGCGAACGGGACTTATGTAGAAGTATACACCAGCATTACTGTAGTAATGTTTGCAGTGTTTTGTGAATACACACCAATGACACAGACTAAAGTTTTAATACATGTATTTGTATAATATGATCCAGAATATAACTAACATTAAAATAGGTGAAGCAGCTACCTTGTTTTTCCCAAATATAATTCATCAAAATAATAAAATATTACAGCCAGATTTTCTATTACATCATTTGAAAATGATTAGTATGCTAATGAAACCTTGTTCAGATATAAATGAGCAGTTAAGATATAAACTATGTATGAATGCTATATCTGTATTTTGTATACATGTATTCAGATATACTCAATGATTATAATACATAAAAAGAGTGAGGTGTTATTGTACCAAACCCAACCAGTAGAGGGTGTCCTACCATTCTTCGCAACCTCCAAAGACAGTTCCATAAAAAAAAATTTGTTTATTTAACAATCATATAATTTAAAATAATGGCAAGTTTCTGCCTAAAATACCTGGGTAACAAAAGTAAGGGGAAAGGGGAAAGTCAAAGTATGACATCAAAAAATAGCTACTTAAATATTTGTCATTCCAATTACATAGGTTCAAGAACTGAAAATAACAGAACAAAAATTTGTTCATAGTGCTATTATCACCACAGTCTTTGGAAATAAGGGCAAGTTTCTGCCTGAAAACCCATTCCCTCCAACACACTCAAAGAAAAATCACCCTGCCACGCTCTCCCAGCTCAGCTCAAAGTTGTGCCAGGAGCCGCTTTTCCTTCCTAAAAGTATCCTAATCGCAGGTGGCTTAGCTGGCCTCCAATTGAAGGCCACAGTTGGGGGCACAGTTGGAGTCTGTGCCCCCAGGCCTCTGCCCACTGGCCCACACTGGCCACCATCGGCAGGCCTGCTGGTGAAGTTGAACATGCACCCCACTGGGGAAGGTGGAGAATGATTGCAATGTTCGGCTTCCTGGCACCCTCTGTTTAAAAGTCCTCTCCCAGAATCCCTTGCAGGCCACAAGCCAGTGGGCGTGTCCAGCTTTCCAACCAATGAGGGCCTGGGTTGGCCACGTTTGTCTTTGCCCCCTTCCAGCCGCCGCCTTTAACAGGGGGACAAAGTCTCCAGTCGCCCAGGCTCCTTACAAGCTCTGTTCTTCCGCAACCCCTCTCTGCGGAGGGAGGAAAGCCACTTCTTGCCTTCAGCTTCACCTTGGGGTATTCTCTTGCCCCCTGCCTTCTCTCTGCAACTTGGCCTGACTCCTCTGTTACATTATTACATTATTCCTAACAATAGGGATTCTGCTTCTAAGTGTCAGTGAGCAATACCATTACTTTCTTCAATTGATGGCCGTTTTATCTTAGGGACCAGGCTTTTCTTTCCAGTTATAATTTCTTAATATCCTATTTTCCTCTCTAGAAAAGAAATATATTCTTTTTATCCTTCATAATAGACCAAATATTGCTTCCTTGCCATAGACATCTGCTATCAATACATGCTGTAATTCGATTCTGACTCACAGACGTGATGGTATTTAAAATGTATTTGGAATAACTTCCAGCCAAGATGGCAGCATAGGTAGACATGCTGCTTCTACCTCCACAACTAGAGATGGGTACGTCTACCTCAAAACTGGAGACAACCAGAAATCAAGAAGAAATACTCATCCAGGCAGGTAGGAGGGGTAGAGCTAGGACAGAGAGGACATAGTTTGGCAGCATGCAGGGGAGGCAGTAGTGCTACAGCAGCTATGGCCAGCTGGTGGAAAATGCAGTCACACATTAAAAAAGTAGGGACACCTGGGGAGCACTCCCAGCCCCAGACCAGACCTCGAAACTCACGATTCCAGCACCAGGGGAAGATAAAGCCTCATTGCTTCTAAATGTAAAATCCAGTGGGGGTTTTTACATTTAGAAACTTCGGGTCTCTCAGCAGGGTCCGTTTGTTTAGAGGCCCACGGTGTCCTAGAACAGCCACAGGCCCACCCACTGGGAACTAAGGACAGGGTAACAGCTAAAGAAGCACCAATTCCGTGTGGAAAGTGAATTGGGAGAAGTGCCTGGAACAGGGGCGAGTTCTGAGTAAGCAGCATTGTCCCCTCTCATACCCCTCCCCCATATACAGAACGACAATGTGGTGAAATAGGTCAACCTGCACTGAGGAGTACCTAAGACTCCACCCCTTCCAAGGTAACTTGTGTGACAACTCTACCTAAGAGCCTGTCAAGTAGAGAAGACAGAGAAGTATGGCCCAAAAGAAGAAATTGATCAAGGATCCAGTGGACAAACTAAGCAACAAGGAGCAAACCAACCTAACAGATGAGGAGATCAAAATGCTGGCAAAAAAGATGCTGACAGACTTGACAGATATGTTAGTATGGCAAATACAGAAGGGAAGAAGTGAAGGCTATGCTAAGTGAAACGAAGGAAAATTCACATGAAACCAATGGCGAAGGAAGGAAACCTGCATTTGTATCAATGATTTGGAACATAAGGAAGAAATAAATAGTTAACCAGTACAGAATTATGAAATAAGAATTGAACAAAATGAGAAGAGGCTTAGGAACCTCTGAGACAACGTTAAAGGTGGTAACATTTGAATCATGGGGGTACCAGAAAGGAGAAGACAAAGAGTAAGAAATTGAGAACTTACATGAAAAAATAATGAAAGAAAACTTCCCAAATTTCGTTAAGAAAATAGGTATATAAGCCCAGGAAGCACAGAGAATCCCAAACAAGCTAGACCCAAAGAGGACCACATCAAGATAGCATAATTAAAATACCAATAGTTAAAGATAAAGAGAGAATCTTAATAGCAGCAAGAGAAAAGGAGAGAGTTATCTGCAAAGCAGTGCCTATAAGACTACCAGCTGATTTCTCAAAAGAAACTTTGCAGACAAAAAGGGACTGGCAAAAAGTATTCAAAGTGATGAAAAGCAAGGACCTACAACCAAGATTCCTCTATCCAGCAAAGCTCTCATTCAGAATGGAAGGAGTTCATCATCACCAAGCCCTTATTATATGAAATGTTAAAGGGACTTATTTAAGAAAAAGGGGATCAAAATTATGAACATTAAAATGGCAACAAACTCACAACTATCAACAACCTAAAAAACCTGAAAAAATACAAACAAAGACTCAAAATAAAAATAAAAACTCAGCAAACAACCAGAATAGGATCAGAATTATAGGTATGGGGATCATTGGGAGAGTTATCAGCTGGGAAGGGGAAGGGGGAGAAATGGGGAAATGGTTCAGGGATTAGGAAACATAATTGGTGGGTACAAGATAGGGGGAAATTAAGAATAATACAGGAAAGAGTGAAGCCAGGGAACTTATATGCATGACCCATGAACATGAACTAAGCGGGGGTGGGGGTGGGGGGGTGGGTGTTGCTGGAGGGAAGATGGACTCTGCTTGGGTGGAGGGGTGCAAAGGAAAGAGAAATTGGGACAATAGCATAATAAGTAAAATATAAAAATCAAAATAAAACATGTAAGCGTAAATACACTTTTTTATAAATAAAATGCATTTATACTTATGTAAAGAAACCAAACATCACTTCAAACTTGCTACATTACTCATTTTTTAAACTGTACCTTAGTCGAAATTTAGACCTGTATAGTTATTAGAATCTTCAACCCAGTAATTCAAAGAATTATTAGGTCATGTTCTGGAATATATGAGACTGATCTTTAAACCTTTACTTTCTAAGATGATTTGGTCTAAGATGATTCTCCTTGTAGCATAGAGTTTTAGTTTACATATTTTTATGTATGTTTGAAATTAGCTGTAGGAGATGAACAATTTATTAGAAAAATTTATTTTACTTTTATCTACAATGGACTTATTTGAAATATTCATTTTAGCAGATGATTTTATAAAAATTACTTTTTATGTGAAGATATGAGGCAATTATTTGATTTTAAATAGTTGAATTATTTATATTATTGGTAAAAACTATTTGCAAACAAACTTACCAGCTATAAAGAGTAATCAGATGGATGTAATACAACAACAATAAAATTAAAAAAAAAAAAAAAGAGTAATCATAACTCAGTACACAACAAAATTAAATTCAAAAAATAAAATAAATAAAAATTAAAATAAAATAAATAATATTTTTAAGGGTTTTTAAAAAGATTTTATTTATTATTTTTATAGAGAGGGGAAGGGAGAGAGGTGGAGAGGGAGAAAGACATCAACGTTAGGTTGCCTTTCACCTGCCTTCAGCTACAGAGCTGGCTGGAGACCTGGCTTACAACCTGGTTATATGCCCTGGCTGGGGAATTGAACCAGTGACCTTATCCACTGTACCACCAGCCAGGGCCCATAAATAATATATTTTTTAAAGTACTCAGTACATTTGGTACAGTTACCACACAATCTAATATGTAGCAAAAATATACACTTTATATTTCTGAACTGCTAATTTTATTCTGTATTCCAACTGACTAAAGCAGTGTTAGGAATACATATTTATAAGTGGATAATGGATAATGGAAATAATTTAATAATGGTTATATAAATATTAATAGTGAAGCCTTATGTTAATGATTTTTTATCATTTAATAAGTCATTTTGATTTACCTCAATGAACATAGACTTGTTTCAGTTATACATATCAGCAAGATATGATTTATAGCAAGAGATATTCCATTGAAATGTGCTGTAAGGTGGGAAAATGTGAATCTTTTCCTTGGTTTCTATCAATGTGAAATAAAATTTAATTCTGAAGAAAAAATAATAATACAGCATGATTAAATAGGGTTCATTCCAGGGACACAAGCATGGTGCCACACACATACACACAAATAGATCAATGTAACACACCACATTAACAAAACAAAAGACAAAATCATACCTTATTAATAGATACAGAAAAGGCAGTTGATAAGATACAATATCGACTTAGTCTTAAAGCACTCAATAAAATAGATATAGAAGGGAAGTACCTCAACATAATAAAGGCCATATATGACAAACCCTCAACTAATGTCATACTCAATGGTGAAAAACTTAAAGCTTTTTCTCTAAGATTAGGAACAAGACAAGGATATCCACTCTCATCACTTTGATTCACGTAGTACTGAAGTCCTAGACAGAGCAATCAGGCAAGGGATAGAATTAAAAGGTATCTAAATTGGGAATGAAGAGGTAAGCGTTGCTCTTTGTAGATGACATAATTCTGCATACAGAAAACCCTGAAGACACCACTGAAAAACTAGTAGAAACAGTAAACAAATACAATAAAGTTGCAGGATACAAAATCAATGTACAAAAATTCACTGCTCTCCTATATACTAACAATGAAACTTCAGGAAAAAAATGAAAACAACAATTTCTTTTGCAATTGCAACAAAAAGAATAAAATAACCTGGAAATAGCCCTGGCTGGTGGCACAGTGGATAAGGCACCAGCCTGCGAACCCAAAGGTTGCTCATTCCATTCCCAGCCAGGGCACATAACCAGGTTGCAAGCCAGGTCTCCAGCCAGGTCCGTAGCTGGAGGCAGATGAAAGGCAACCATACATTGATGTTTCTCTCCTTCTCTGCCTCTCTCCCTTCCCCTTTCTCTAAAAATAACAAATAAAATCTAAAAAACAAAAACAAAACCTGGAAATAAACTTAACGAAGTATTATTAAAAGAGATTGAAAAAGATACAATCAAATGGAAAGATATACCATGTTCATGGATTGGAAGTTTAAATGGACATATTACCCAAAGTAATATGCAGATTTAATGCAATCCCCATCAAAATCTCTATGACATTTTTAAAAGAAATAGAACAAAAGATATCATCAGATTTGCATGGAACCATGAAAGACCCTGAAAAGCCAAAGCAATCCTGAGAAAGAAGAAAATCAGAGGTATCACACTGCCTGACTTAAAAGTATACTGTGCAGTTATGGTAATCAAAAACAGCATAATATTGGCAGAAAAAACAGACACACAGACCGATAGAACAGAATTAAGAGCCTGGAAATAAAACCACATGAATAAGAGCAAGTAATTTTTGACAATGGAGCCAAAAACACAATGGAGAAAAAGCTTCTTCAATAAATGGTGCAGGGAAAATTGAAAAGCCATACACAAAAGAATGAAACTAGAGAACAGTTTGTCCCCACATACAAAAACTAATTCAAAATGCATCAAAGACTTAAATATAAAACCTGAAACAATAAATTATATGGAAGAAACATGAGTACTACACTTACGGACTTTGGTCAGAGGAGATCTTGTGAATTTGACCCTAAAGGTGAAGGCAGAAAAGGCAAAAATAAAGTAATAGGACTAATACAACTAAAAAGCTTCTACAAACCAAAAGAAATCACCAATAAAACAAAAAGGCAAGCAACTGAATGGGAGAAGATATTTGCAGACAACTGATCAGACAAGAAGTTAATATCCAAAATATAGGAAGAACTCATACAACTCAACACCAAACAAACAAACAAATAAGCAAACAACCCAATTAAAAAATGGGCAGAGGACCTGAAAAGGCACCTCTCCCAAGAAGACATACAAAAACAGCCAACAGATAGATGAAAAGATGTTCAACTTCACCAGCTATGAGGGAAATGCAAATCAAAACTACGATGAGATACCATCTCACACCTGTTAGAATGGCTATAATCAAAAAGACAAGTAATAACAACTATTGGACAGGTTTTGGAGAAAAAGGAGCCCTCATTCTCTGCTGGTGGGAATATAAACTGGTATAGCACTATGGAAAACAGTATGGCAGTTTCTCAAAAAATTAAGAATAGAGTTACCATGTGACCTAGCAACCCCTCTTCTGGGTATCTGCCAAAAAAACTTGAAAAGATGTATTCACAGAGATATATGCACCCTATGTTCACTACAGCATTATTCATGGTGGCCAAAACATGGAGACAACCAAAGAGTCCTTCGATAGAGGGCTGGATAAAGAAGAACTGGTACATGTATATAATGGAATACTTCTCAGCCATAAAAAAAGATGAAATACTGGCATTTGTGACAACATGGGTGGGTATTGAGAATATTATGCTAAGCAAAATAAGTCAGTCAGAAAAAGCTAAGAACCATATGATTTCATTCATGTGCAGGATGCAAAACTGCAACACACAGATGAAGACAACAGGATGGATTATAGGTAAAGAGGGTCAAATACATGGCGACGGAAGATGATTTGACTTCGGGTAGTGGGTATACAATGCAATATACAGATCATGTATCATAGAAATGTATATTTGAAACCTATATGGTCTTATTAACCAATGTCACCCCCAATAAATTTAATTTTATAAAACCAACCAGAGAAAAACAATACATTACATATAGGGAGTAACAAATTAAATGACTGCAGGTTCCTGGCTGGTAGCACAGTGGATAAGGCACCGGGCCTGTGAACCCAAAGGTCGCAGGTTCGATTCCCCAGCCAGGGCACATAACCAGGTTGCAAACCAGGTCTCCAGTCAGGTCTGGGGCTGGAGACAGGTGAAACACAACCATACATTGATGTCTCTCTCCCTCTCTGTTTCTCTCCCTTCCCCTCTTTCTAAAAAATAATGAAATAAAATCTTAGGAAAAAAAAAAAAGTTAACAACTGCGTTTTCGGCCAACTCTGGGCAATGCAATTTCAGAAAAATAAATACATATATATAAAAAAATGACTGCAGGTTTCCCATCAGAAGCCAGGAAGACTAGAATACAGAGAGATGGCATCTTTAAAGTTCTGAAATAAAAGACTGCCAATCCAGAATTCTCTATCTTGTGAAAATGTATATTTTGGAGCAAAAGAAAGACATTTTTAGATGCAGGAAAACTAAGATAATTCACTGCCAGCTCTACAAGAAATGCTAGTGGAAGTTCTTGAGAAGAGAAATGATACAAGAAGGAAATTTAGAACTTTAGGAATAAAAGAAGAGAAACAAAAATGTTTAAAAAATAGACTGTTTTCAACCTAAGTCATTTAAAATGTATATGACTATTAAAAGTAAAAATGATAGCATTGTCTGATTCAGCTTTCGATGCATATGGATGTACCACCTATAACAAATACAGTATGAAGGGAAGAAGGAAACGGGACTTGCAAGGCTAATATATTTCACTTGAAATAGTAAAATATTAACTCTGAGTAGACCATGAAGAGTTAGGTATGTGTCATAATCTCTAGAACAACCACTTTAAAACTATACAAAAAGATAGAGTCAAAAAGCCAACAGAAAAATAAAAATGGAATAACAATTAAAACAACATTCAAATAATCCAAATGAAGGCAGAAAAGGGGAAATAGAAGAATGAAAAACAGAGGGAGAAACCAAAACCAAACAATAACATGGTAGACCTAAATCCAACTGTATCAATAAATGTATTAAATATAAATTATTTAAACATACCTATTATAAGACAGATTAGATTTTTTTTAAAGATTTTATTTATTATTTCCAGAGGGATGCAGGGAGGGAGAGAGGCAGAGAGAGGGAGAGAAACATCAATGTATGGTTGCTTTTCACCTGCCTCCAGCTATGGACCTGGCTGGAGACCTGGCTGGAGACCTGGCTGGAGACCTGGCTTGCAACCTGGTTATGTGCCCTGGCTGGGAATCAAACCAGTGACTTTTGGGTTCATAGGCCAGCGCCTTATCCACTGTGCTACCATCCAGGGCTGACAGATTAGATTTTAAAAGACCGAAATACATGTTGTCTATAAGACACTCACTTTAAATATAATGACATAGATAGATTAAAAGAATATAAGAAATATACCATAAAAGTTTTTATTTAACTGGAGAGACTATATTAATATCAAGCAAAGTGACTGTTGGAGACAAAAACTTATCAGGGATAGACTGGAATATTCTGTAATGATAAAGAGATCAATTCACCTAGAAGACATAACAATCCTAAATGTGTAGGCAGCAAACAATAAAATTTCAAAATACATGAAGCAAAACTACTCAGAACTAAAAGATGAATAGACAAATCCAGCTATACTTGTATACTTTAAAACACTCATAGCTTATTAACTAATAGAAAAGTAGAGAGAACAAGGATATAGAAGACCTAAACAACACTCTCAATCAACTTAATCTAACTGACATCAATAGAACATCACCAAAAGCAAAATGCACATTCTTTTCACATTGGTCATGGACCATTCAGTATAAACCATATTTGGGGTCATAAAATAAACCTTAACAGACATACAACAATTGAAATCATACAAAGTATATTCTCTGAGCATAGTGGAATTAAACTACAAATGAATAGAATAGCAAAAACATCTAGAAAGCTCACCAGTTCTGGAAGTTAAGACACCCACTTCTAAATAACCTATGGGTTGGAGGGCTGGGAGGCTGAGGAGCTGACGTGCTAGTGCAAGAGGTTTATTTAGTCCAGGAGCCCACAGGCCATGTGGCCTCTCAGTTTTTCAGGGCCTTGAATACCAGGCTGAGGAATTTGGAATTTGCACTGTATTTAATGGATAAGCATTTAAGGATTTTCATCCATAAGGTACAGATTTGCAGATCTCTGGAGTTGGGTGTGCTTTGGTGGGGAAGGGGTAGGAAAAACATGCATTCTGTCCCACCTCTGGGGTGAGATGAAAATTTTGGATTTTTCCAGACATCGAAGTTGAGACATTTTAGAAGCAGGGCCCATCATCCCTTTCTCACAGAGGTTTTTTATTGCACAGTCTTTTTTGGGGGGTGTTTACACATATTAGGTGAACTGGCAGCTCTGAATGCCTCCACTATCACACCAGACTTTGCGGGGACAAAGCCTTGCAAGCCCGTAAGAGTGGGCGTTTCCCATGGGTAACTAGCTTGTGGCTCTGGATAAATTATTTAACCTTTCCATGCCTCAGTTTCTCATCTGAACAATGGAGATGTATTAGTTCCCACAGGCCTGGATCTGAGCTGCCTGGAGAAGAGGCTGATGGGAAATTGGAAGCACTGGCTCCAGGTAGCTGCTGTGCGACCCTGGCTGGTGGGGGAGGGGGAAGGTCTCTAATATGAGACTAGGGGGAAGGCCTGAGCATGACAAAAAGTGGGGCTCCTGCAGCCAGAGGACCAGAGGCGGGGCTGAGAAGGACATAGAAAAGAGACTTTGATCAACAGCCATGACAGGACTGGCCTCTGTTCTCTGAAGCAGCAGAGATCAATTCCACTTCTTATCTCAGCTTCTGAGAGCGGTGCTGCTGCTGCTGCTGCTGCTCTCCTAGGACACCTGTCCGACTCCCTCGCTTTCTGTCCCCCAGAATAGGTGTAATGAGCAGAGCCTCCCCTGCACCCAGGCCACTTTCTGACCTTCACTAGGCTGAACCCCAGGAGGGAGAAGAAGGAAAAAGAACTCATATCCCCAGACAGTATGACTCCTTTTTGTAAGGATTCCCCCTCCCCTGGGCATTTCTCCTCTTTTCTTCAAAGCCTGGCTTTGAAACATCACTTTTGCTGAGATTTAAAGGTACTGGACCAGGAGGCTTGAAGACTCCATTCTGCTTACAGGTCTGCCTTTGATTTGCTGTGTGGCCTTGAACAAGTTACTACCCCTCTCTGGGACTTAATCTCTTTTATAAAGTAGATTTGCTGTCAGTGTTTTCCAGGGCTTAATTTAAGACTCCGGTGGAGACCAGCCTGTGGCCAGTGTCAGGGTTCAATGTAGGTTCAGGTCCTGTCCCAGAAGAATTACCCCTATAATCCTGAATGGCTCTGAGCTCTTGGCCAAATGTTTTTCTGCACAATCCCATTAGTGGAAAGGGCTGCTTTGCCAGAGAGGCAGTGTCTTGAGCCTGGGAACAATGCCCAGGAGGGGCAAGAAGAACCTGCTGTGAGAGCCTGCTCAAGGCGGGCAGGAAGCAGGGATACGCCACAGGGCAAGTTGGCGAGGATGAGGGGCTGCAGTAGGGGGAGTAGGGATTGGGAAGGAAGCCCTGGCCCTTCTTTAAGGAGGTTTTGTGCTTACCATCAAACCAGGGTGAAATGTTCAGGTTAGGATCAGGGAGCCTCTTCCCCAGCTGGCCAAGTGAGAGAGTTTCGGGCAGTGGAAATACATGCCCAGTTCCCCCAGCACATCCCAGAGATCAGGACAGAGGCCACAAGGGTCCTGCTCCTCCAGGCAGACCCATGAACTAGCATTGCTTCCAGGCCTGGGCCAGCTGCCTCCTTTGAGCATCCGAGTGATAAGCTTCCTGTATTTGTCTCCGGAACAATCATGGCCCACAATCAGCACTCCCAGTCTCTCCCAGGGTCTAGAGGGTAGACTGGTTCCCAAAAGAGAAAGAACAGGAATGCAGAGTGAAAGATTTATTTCTGGTTGCCCTGCTTCTGCCAGGTGTTTGCTTGTCAGACCAGATCCGAAACCTCTCTGCAGGGTACCAATGCTGACCTTCAGCCTCCTCCTTTATCTCACAGCCCCCAAGCTCTGGCTTATTGTGTCCCCTCCTGTCACTCCAGGTATCTGAGGTCATCCTCTTCCGCTCTGTCCTGATGAGCTCTGCCCTCAGGAAGTCCCCAGAGTCAACCTCCCACCCTGCTTGGCCTCCTCAGCTAGGGCCGTCTCTGGAAAGAGGACATCTGTGAACTGTTGCCATGACCAATGGGGCCCAGACAGGCCATTTCTGGATCCTGCCCAGGGGTTGGCACATGTGGGTGTGGATGTGTTTGTGTGTGTACTTCGTAGTGCAGAGTGCAATTTTTGCATAGAAGTGAGGTGTTCTGTATTGATCTGTGCTGTGATTTGAGAAACATGTATGTGTGCCTGTTCTATGTATTACATATTATACATATGTTTGCAGGCATGTGGGTGGGACACTGTGTTTCTATGGGTCTGAATCTCTTTAAGCGTGAATATTGAAGCGTGCAATCCTGCATTTTAGGGGTGCTTGTGTACTCCTAAAGTTGAGGGGTGTTGTGGGTCACTTTGGCACTTGGTGTAGGAGAGTGAGTGACAGGTGCTGCGGCACGTAGGCCTGAGGCAACACGGGCTGGGAGCTCTTGAGCATCTTGGCCACTTGTTCTCTGGCTTTGCCACCTCTGCCTCGGAAGGTGAGCTGGACCCTTGACCAAACAGCCCCCTGAGGTCAAGGGTCAGCAGCAGCCTCAGTGGTCACAGTGGCCCTTCTTACCTGGCTCAGGAGGCCACCACAGGGGTTGCCTGAGGCTGGGGGACCCACAGAGTTTCTCGTGAGGTCACATTACCCTGGACGTGCTCTGGAGCTAATAACAACACAGCCCGCTGCTTTAACTGAACACTGTGCTGAGGACTTGAGACACTATTTAAACCTTACAACAGTGCTATGAAGTAGATATCATTACCCCATTTTACAGGTAGGGAAATGGAGTTTGGATCACACAATAAGGAACATGTTAGACTAGGATCTGAATCCATGTATTATACAAATCATCTTGGAAAGAGGGGAGAATGGGCCTTATTTCCCCCAAAAAACACACTTACAGATCTGTTTGGCTTATTAGTAACTAGCCTTCATTTCACAGAAGGAGCTTTATACCCTGGATTTAAGATCCAAGACTCCCTGCGGGTAGCAAGGGGGAGGTGGGCAGAGGGAAATGATGAGGTGGGCAGAGGACAGCACTGATGTTCTCGGAGCCCAGATGTACAAGGCTCCCACGGCTTGCTCTGTGGCTTCCATGGAAGGCCTGCTCTGTGGGCGCCCTGGAGAGGAGGATGCAGGAGGGAAACTCAGGTAACTGGCCAGAGGCAGTCTGGACCCACACTGCGGCTCTTGCTGTGCTGGGAGTTCTGCACAGCTCTTCCTCCCTGATGTAAGTAGCAGGGAAAATGCATTCGTTTTTTGTTAAAAATTCATTTTGGATCAGGTAGCTTCAGAGATGTAATTAGCCACTTCATTTCCTTCCATTAGCAGTCCCTGGAGTTTGCTGGAATTTCTTGTCCTTTTTCCTCTCCATTTCACTCTTGCCTCTCCCTCTCCTGACCATCAACACATGTTCTGTTTTGGGACTAAACAACTATTTTAAAATCTAGAGAAAGAGTTATAGCAAACTCCCTCCTCTGCTGAGGTGCAAGGTCCCAGTCCCCTGAGCCAGCGAGGGGTTTGAAGATGCCCACTTCTGCCAACAGGACTCCGGGGGCAGCTCCATGGCACAGATGGCCTGGCTGGTGGCACAGCTTGGCAGAGCTAGGAGGCTCCTGGCTTCCCCACTTACTGGCTAGGTGACCTCTGTGACCTTCTGTTCCCCTTCCAGGGGGTCATGGTTGGCATGGACACGTGTGAAGCACGTCACCTGAGGCATGGAGCAAGCGCCCTGTGAATGGTAGCTGCGGCTGGAATGTCAGGGACAAGAGGTGCTTCTGGGGCCAAACGAGCACTAGGCGTGACAGCAGTGGAGACACAGCCTGGGCTCGAGAGAGTCAGAGCCACGCACTCGGAGGTCCCAGGAGGCTGGCTGAGGGGCAGGGTTCAGGAGAACCATGATGAGGACCCCTTTAGAGCAGGAGAGAGCTTGAGGAGGCGCAGCCTCAGCTGCCAAGGGCCCAGTGCCTCCCTTTTGCTGGGTATTGTGGCTTCTCTGGGTTGTCTCTGGTATCAGTGACTGGACAGGAGGTGAAAGAGGTGTCATCTGTAGTTGACTGAGGGGGAAGTGTAAAGCGAGTGAGAGCTCTCTGAGATGATGGAGATGGTCCAAAAGGCATCATCCTCCCTGGCTGCTGTGGCTCAGTGGACTGAGTACCAACCTGTGACCCAAAAGGTCACCAGTTAAATTCCCAGTCAGGGCACATGCCTGGGTTGTGGCCAGGTCCCCAGTTGAGGGCATGGAAGAAGCAAGCACACATCGATGTTTCTCTCCCTTCCTTTCTCCCTCCCTTCCTCGCATTCTAAAAATAAAAATAATAAAATCTTTAAAAACATAAATAAAATAGAACAAAATGCAGCATCTAGCCCAGTGGCACTCCAGCAAGCTCCAGGGACTTCAGTATGGCTGGGCTGGTTATCACTCTGGGGAACCCCAACAACCTTGAGCTCAGAAGAAGGCTGTCTCCAGTTCCATGTCTGTGCTTCTCTAATTCAGGTGACACATGATGTGACACCTTCTCCAGCGGTATCAGAAACACCATGCTCTGTGGGGGCGAGGGCAGAAAACCTGCTGCTGAATCTAACCTTGTCCTGGCTCCCCACAGCCAAAGGGGAAAGTACAGCTTCAGCACAAAAGACCACTGGCACGCTGCAATGAAATGAAATCAGAATGCATGGGATTTATACCCAGAACTAGAGTGCCCCAAACTTAGACAGTCATGGGTAGGCATCCTGGAAGGGGGCTGACTGATAACTATTACAGGGACACAGAGTTGTGTCACACGGCATTCACATGAAAGGGACTGCAGCGAACTTGGTTTCTAATACTGGCCTCACCCTGCTTTGGTAGTGATCCTGGCCCTAGGTTCCTGGACTAATGCAAAGAAGCAGAAGCTGAGTGGCTTGCAGAGCTTGGAACTTTCACACCAATGTTACTGCAAGCCTCATGGAGACAGGCAGAATCTTGACTCATGTCTAGTTCATGGAGATTGTTATGGATCTGTCCTGGACGTTGGTAAACTGAGGTGATGCTGAGGTCCTAGTTTCTCCCATGCATTGGGGGTTCCCTGCCTCCAGGCCCCTGCTGAGCTCTTAACACACACTGCCTCCTCACCCCCAGTTCTGTGAGGCATTATCAACCCCCACAGGGCACACAAGAGGATTCTGAGACTCAGAAGGATAAGAGATGGTATCAAGCAAATAACACTAGTTACCACCCCTCTAGCAGGAGCCCCACTGCATGGTGGAGAGCAAATAGCACAGCGATGCCTACCACCAGGGGCAGTATCCCAGAACATCAACAGGTGTGGTCGTCACCAAGAAGGACACGACTCACCCAGGGACATTTTACTACACAGAGAAGAGACAGCAGGATCAGCTGCAACAGTGGGTGTTGGTCCCCCGTGCCCAGCAATCTCATCTGGCAGCTGACACAGGGCGGTAGTCTGCACACACCCCACTCACAATACGGGCAAAGGCCACCAACCCCTCCCCAACCTCCGGCTGAGAGCAGACACAGCACTGGCATTGGCCAGGCAGCGTATGACACACCCATTTAAGCAGAGTAAAGGGGCACACATTGAATCTGCAACAGGGGAAGGTGTTCCCACACGGGGCAATATATCCTGACTGCATGCTCTTCCCAACAGGTGAGCCAAGGTCACATGGTTAGTGGGGGACAGGATCAGGAATGTAACCTAGGTCTTCCTGGCACCAAAGCCCACAGGCTTTCTCACTGCGTGAACACTGCACTTCTGTGGAAGAGAGGGTGTCCCCTGGGCACCTTGCAGGTCAGTCCTCCGGCCTCACCACCACTCCGGCCTGCCTGCCCCGCACAGCCTGTCCTCAGAGCAAACACGGGCTGGGGGCTTGCTCCCTCCCAGCACTTCCTTAATGCAAATTATAGATCTCTCCAACCTTGGCCCACACTCCAATACCAAGAGTAATGTTTTTAAACCTAGACTGGGATCCTCCTGCCCTAAAAAAACTCCCATGTACAGAAATTTAAAGCAGAATACTGGCCTCTCACCAGGGAGGGAGAAATGTATACAAGTCATGCAGGGGAATGAATCCAAAGAATTGGGGCACTTTTGTAAATAACAGGACCCACTAAGGACCTTTCAACCCTGGAGGAAATGAGATTAATAAACCCCTTGTAGGAATCAGAAAGGGGAGGAAAGGGATTAGAAACCCTCTGGTTTCAGCACAGTGTCTGCAGGCCTGTGGCTTTTGTGACTTGACCATACTGCACTAACTAGCTTGGGGCATGGTTATTACCCAAAATCCACAAATAGCCCTGGCCCTCCACCTCTCTCTCTCTCTCTTCCCCTCTCTCTAAAAATAAACAAACAAACAAATAAATAATCTTTTTAAAAAATCATTCAAAAATTGTGGAGAACCCTGGCTGCTGTGACTCAGTGAATTGAGTGCTGGCCTGCAAACTGAAAGGTCACCAATTTGATTCCCAGTCAGGGCACATGCCTGGGTTGTGGGCCAGGTCCCCAGTTGGGGGTGTGAGAGGCAACCAATTGGTGTATCTCTTGCACACTGATGTTTCTCTCACTCTCTTTCTCCTTCCCTTCCCCTCTTTCTACAAATAAATAAAAAAAAATCTTTTTAACAATAACAAAATGTGCAGAGAAGCCAGAAGTGAAAGGAAATTCAGTAAATGAACTGTGTCCATCATGTTCCTTTTAGAAGCTATGTCAAGTTTGGCCCTGTGATTCTCCAGCTCCCTGCCTAATGCTCAGCTTCTTAGGGGAAAATTGCAGTTAATTCGCAGTTGTCGTCATGGTTCATGTGGAGGAACAGAGATACAGATAATTCCAAATGTTGAATGATGCCCACTCTATACCTCCTGCACTGGACATTTATTTTTGGAAGTTTCTTGTGGACCTTAGAAGGAAGGCACCCTGTGTGAAAGGTGGTCCTGTCCTTACTTCACCTCCTCCCTGTTCAAAGCCACCCACCCCTTCCTGCTCCATGAAGACCCAGGGGGCAGCAGATTAAGGAGAAGAGGCTGCAATGCTTTTCTGGGCTGGGATGGAGTACAGATGCAGGCAGAGAACATAGTGTTTTGGTTTAAGAGGCCTCCTGCAGCACCATGAGCAGAATAGTAGCAGTGAAGGAGGCAATGAATTGTGTCCACTGAAGACTTCCATATGGATGTTGATTTGTCATGTTCATAAGAATGTGAAAGCCAGACTTTGACCATATTCTAATTTCATGGCTGGGAGACTCATAGCTCAGGAGGCGGAAGCATTCAAATTTGAGGTCAGAGTCCAAATTCCAACTCCCAGCTCCTATTCCAATTTGGTTGGTCTAATGCCTATCATCTCCTAATGACAAAGGCAGCTTTAGAGCCAGATGGCTTTCATGGCTGGGACCTGAGTAGAAATGCTTAAGATGGAGAACTGGTGATGCTGGAGCCAAGAGGAGCCAACTTCATAGGTTCAATCAACAGTGAGTACTACCAAGTGCCAGGTGGCAGGCTGGCACCAGGAGGGGAAAGTACACAAGAATCAGACATTGACCGTGGTCTGAAGGAACTCAGGGTAAGAGAAGAGGTGGGCAGGTATATATACACAGAGAGGAAGGTGACATAAGATCTGATAACTTCATTTATTTTCCATTCAGTTAAGTCATTCTTCCAGTCACTCAGGCAAGTTCTCTGATATAAAGATAAATGAAATTGGTCTCTACCCCCTGAGTTTCCATTTAAATATGGAATCGGGATCACCCAGAGAGCTTTTCAAAATATGCATTCCCAGCCCAGGCATACTGATTATGAATGTCCAGAAGAGGCACCAAAGAAATCTGAAGCTCCAGTTACCAGGTGCTGTCTAGGTTTGGGTCCTGATGTTGTGGGATAACAAGTGAGGGAGCCCAGAGGAAGGGCGCCAGAGATAGGGAGGAAGGTTTCCTGGCCCACCTCTGCCAGGAAGTTCTCCATGCCACCTCAGCACACTGGTCTGCATGGTCTGGCCCCACGATCCTGTATTTATTGCAGTTTTCCTGGGTGATTGGTAGGCTTAATCCCCTTAGCTCCTCTTATCTTTGAAGCTGAGTACTTGCCTGTTCCAAGGTCATTGTGATGAGGGTTCCAGGGGCCTGTGACACGCAGTTGGCTGGCTCTGTCCAAGTGAAAGGTCAGGAGAGGCCCAGTCTCCCTTGGGAATGCAACTCATTCCCCAAAGGAAGATATTTTTCCCTGCTAACTAAGCATCATCTAGAGCTCCAAGTAAGCTCTGGTTGGAGGTGGCTTTGAAGACACCCAGCAGGGGTCATGACCACCCTCTCTCCGGAAAACAGCCTCTCTGCCAGGTTGTCAGCCTCCTTCATCCTGGTGCGTGTTCCTCATCAGCTCCAAGTCCCTCCCTCCCCAATCTCTGGTTTGTATTAGGCCATTTCCCCCTGCTGGGTCAGAAAGACTGGGGCCACAAGCTGGCCCAGAAGGGGAAGCAAGGCAGGTCTCACCATCAGCGCCCACAATAGGGCTGAGGAACACAGGTCCTCTCTAAAACAGCGTTGACTTTTCCCAAGTGTGGCATTCTAACTAATGAGCTTTAGGTTTGCAAGTTCCTGTCTTGAAGATGCGGATTAATTTTCCCTGGTACTTTTGCCAACAATTTCGGTATGCTGCCGCTAGGTGGCAGGAATGCTTTAGTTGGTGGTTCCAAGCCTAGTTCCTAAAATAGGTTTATTCATTACAAGTCAGCCTTGTTCATAAAAATTTTCCGCACAGTATATTTTTCAAAATGATAGTAACTAATTATAATTTCAAGTCTCATTAGTTATAGTGATTAAGATAGTGATACATAAAAAAAAGCAGAAATCCAAACTGGGCACCTCTGTCCCAGAATTTTAAATGTCGCCGCTTTATTGCAGATTATCACCAGGCCTTGGTTTGGATCTCTTCATTTCTCTGAACTCAGAGGGAAATAATAATAAAACAGCAAGCTGTCCTATCGGACTTACATGTATAATGACTATTGTAAAGTTTTTATTTATAGTCACTAATTTTTTTCATAACCCTATTAGATGGATGATCTTCATTTTATAAGTGAAAATGTTGAGGCACAGAGATTAAGTAACCTGCCTGCAGTCATACAGCTACGAAGTGGCAGAGCTGGTATTCAGACCCAGACAGGCGGGCTATGGAGTGGAGTCCACCTTCTCATTCAGTGCTTCTCAACGCGTGTGTCCAAACTTGCAGCGTCAGGGTCACCTGGGAACCTGTAAGAATGCAAATTCTTGAGCTCCAGGTCTTTCGAGTCAGAAACTGGGGTTTGTGCCCAGCGACCTGTGTTTTCACGAACCCTCTGGATGACACTGATGTGCAGCTAACTTTGAGAACCAGTGCTCCAAACCATTCATTTAATCAGTATGTGGTGCTGATGATACACCCTCCAAACCTGTCTGTTGCTAGTCACCCAATAACTGGAAAGCGAACTGAGGGCCACCCTCCCAGTTTTAATATGCTGCTGTCCTTGGGCCCCCCTTGCCCCTGGGTGAGAATCACCGACATGGTGGGTTATGGTTACTATTGGGAATGTATCTTGTCCCTCAGGTGAACTGAAGTGAGAAAGAGGTTGGAAAACTTAAGCAGAGTCAATTAGCCTACAAGGCTTTCCTGGGGGCTCTGCAGCTATGAGTATTCAGAGCAACGTGGCACCAAAAGCTTTAATAGTATGGTTTATATATCCTCCAGTGGATTTTCTATTTTACTAGAAACATTAGTGGAAATCCTTAACCCAGTGATGCAGAAGGGGAAAGAGGTTAGAGAGATAAACACCTGCAGCCAAGGCCTCTTACAGCAGGTAGCTATTAAGGGGACTGAGCCACTTTGGGTTCCCACTGTAAGGCCCCTTTCTCTAGGGAAAGCATGGCCAAGGTTTCTCTAGGTTTGCTGGTGGAGAGGTGTGAACCTGCTTATTATGCACACCAGCAGGGTGGGAGAGTTCCACAATTGCTCTATTTAAGTGCTCTTCCCAGGAGACAGGAAAGCAGCTACTACATTGCTGAAGGGTATCAAGAACCTTGCCTCCGATGTAGTTACCTCTCCCTGGTGACCAGGTCATTGTACCCATATGTGTGTGTGCAGGGTGTTCACAGTCTGATGAAACAAGGAACGGGGGCATGTGGGAGAATGGAGGTGGGTTTGAGAGGCCATGGAGCTGACGATGCCTATCATTTTGAAGGACCCCAGATACAGGTTCTATGATCTCTGGCACAGACAGGTGCCGCAGATGTACTAGGAGAAGAGAGGGAGGGGTCTTTCACCAAGCAGCTTTCACCTTTAGTCCTTCGTATGTCAACAAGCTTCTGGTGTTTGTCCTTGGCTTGCTAACAAGTGTCAGGTTTCTTGAGGGTGGCCTATCATTAGCTTGGGTTTGAGTAGGTACAAGGAAGTGGAGGGCATAGAGAAAAGGAATTTCATGGGAGGAGAAGGCCATGACTTTTACAAACAAATTCAGCCCTGACAAAGTAGGCAGCTAGCCTAGTGTTGCAGGTAGAGGGTCAGCAATGACAATTCTTGGAGCTCGAGGCAAATGTCTTACTGTGATGTTTCTAATGATGCCTCTCTCTCTCTCTCTTTTTTTATGTTTTATTTTATTGTTGTTGTATTACATTCATCCCATTTTCCCCCATGCTCTCTCCTTCCCCACCCTCCCATCCCCACCCCCACCACAGTCAATCCCATTTGTTGTCCATGTCTATGGGTCACCCATGCTAGTTCCTTGACTAAACTGCTCTCCTTCTTTGCCTCCTTCTCTCCCCTCCCCCCTCCACTCTGCACACAGAAGGTCTGTTCCTTGTATTCATGTATCTGGTTCTGTTTTGCTTGCTTGTTTGTTTTGTTCATTAGTGTCCTATAATGGGTGAGATCATATGGTATTTATCCTTCACTGACTGACTTATTTCACTGAGCATAATACTCTCCAGTTCCATCCATGTTGTCGCTGAAGGTAGGAATTTCTTCTTTCATTCTGCTGTGTAGTATTCCATTGTGTAAATGTACCAAAATTTTTTGATCCAGTCATCCACTGATGGGCACTTAGGCTGTTTTCAGCACTTGGCTATTGTAAATAGCACTGCTATGAACATAGGGGTGCATAGGTTCTTCTGAATTGGTGTTTCAGGGCTCTTCAGGTATAATTCCAGTAGTGAAATTGCTGGATCAAAAGGCAGTTCCAGGGGGACAGAGGGGAGCAAAAAGGGGATGGATGTAATGCAACAACAATAAAATTAAAAAAAAAAAAAAAAAAGGCAGTTCCATTTTTAGTTTCTTGAGGAAATTTCATACTGTTTTCCATAGTGACTGCACCAGTCTGCATTCCCACCAACAATGCACCAGGGTTCCCATTTTCCCACATCCTGGCCAGCACTTGTTTATTGATTTGTTGTTGACTGCCATTCTGATAGGTGTGAGATGGTATCTTAATGTGGTTTTAATTTGTATGTCTCTGATGGCTACTGATGTTGAGCATTCTTTCATATGCCTTTGTACCCTTTTTATGTCCTCAGTAAGTAGTCTGTTCAGGTCTTTTGCCCATTTTTTAATTGGGCTGTTTGTCTCCTTGGTGTTGAGTCGCGTAAGTTCTTTATATATTTTGGATATCAAAAACTTGTCTGAGATTTCTTTGATAATGATGTCCCTTTATTATGTTGCCATTGTATGTTTTATTGTGGTGTGCTGCACATATTACTTGCCATTCTTGTATTGTGTTTAACTTTTTTCATACATTTGTTCATTTCTTTTTTCCCAATCTTTCTAAGGCATTTGATTTTAACATATATCTTTTCGCTAACAATTTGTGTAGATGTATACTTTTTAGTTCAAACTGAAAATCCTTGTCTTTTGTTCTTCCTGATGTCATGGCATACATAGGACTTCATCATCCTAACTCTTGCACGGAACAGGTCTGGGTTCAAATATCAGTTCTGATACTTCAGATATGCTAATTAACCCTTTTATAGTCTCCATTTCCTGACCTGTAAAAGAGTGTAATAACTGCGCCTGCCTCATAGACAGCTAGCTGTAAATAGTAAATGAGTTGATGTATTGAAAATACTTAGAACAGTGCCTGGCACATCATCAATACTTTTAAATGTTTATAAGTAATAAGAGAATTGCATGGATTTGTTTTCAAAATTGATTTATTTGGATTTCTATTAGTTTTATTCTTTATGATTTTATTAATGCCTTGTTTTTGTATTATTTTATTTTTAAAGTGGAATAGAAAGAAAATGTGTTTCCTATAAAAGGCTAATTTTTAAAAAGATTTATTTGTTTGTTTGTTTATTTTTAGAGAGAGGGGAAGGAGAAGGAGAGAAACATCAATGTGTGGTTGCCTCATGTGCGCCCCCGACTGGGGACCTGACCTACAACCCAGCCGTGTGCCCTGACTGGGAATCAAACCAGCAACCCTTTGATTTGCAGGCCGAGGCTCAACCCACTGAGCCACATCAGCTGGGACTTAAAAGTCTAATTTTTAAAGTCAAAACTGAAACAACGTCTCCTGGCTCCAGCTCAAATCTAATAAAGAAATAACATCTTTAGTTAAAAATCTTCCCACAGCCCTGGCTGCTGCAGCTCAGCGAACGGATCATCCTGCAAATCGAAAGGTCGCTGGTTTGATTCTCCGGTCAGGGTACATGCCTGGGTTGCAGGCCGGGTTGCAAGTCCGGGGCATGCGAGAGGCAACCAGTGGATGTTTCTCTGGAGCATCTATGTTTCTCTCCCTCCCTTCCTTTCTCTCTAAAAATAAACAAATGAAATCTTTTTTAAAAAAATCTCCCCATAAAGAAAACTCATGCCTACATGGCTTCACTGGTGAGTTATACTAAACACTGAAGAATGAAATATTAACAAGTCTACAAAAACTTTTCAAAAACTGGAAAGGCAAAAATGCATTCCTACTCATCCTATGAGATCAAGATTACCCTACCACTAAAATCAAAGACATTAAAAGAACATTGTAGACCAACATCTCTCATGAACATGGGTGCAGAAATTCTGAATAAAATTTTAGCAAATAGTAGCCAATGGTATACAAGAAAAATAATATATGATCAACAAATGAAATTTATGCCATTTCCATAGAGGCAGAACATCATTTGAAAAAAATTAAACACATATTCCTAATAAAACTCTCAACAAACTAGAAATAGAAGGAGACCTTCTCAACCTGATAAAGGGTAGCTACAAAAAGCCTGCAGCTAATATCATTTTGAAACATGAAAGCCTGACACTTTTTTGCTAATATTGGGAACAAAACAAAAATGTCTGCTTTCACCACTTTTATTCAACATTGCAGTTGAGGTTCTAGCCTGTGCATAAGACAAGAAAAAGAAATAAAAAGCATCCAGCCTGGAAAGGAGGAAGTTAAACTGCCTTTATTCACAGACAACATGATCATCTATGTCAGAGCTGGCAAAATTTTCCAAGGTCAAGTAGTAAATATTTTAATGTTTGTGTATTTTTGTTGCAATTACTTACTTTAACTCTGTCACTGTAGCATGAGATGGGCATGACTGTGTGTCAATAAAACTATCTAGAAGCAGGTTGGAGGCAGATTTGGTCCATGGGTCTATATCCTTGACCTATATGATAGGTATCATAGAATCCACCAAATAAAAACCTACTAAACTAGTAAGTGAGGTTAGCAATGTCTCAGGGTACAAGATAAAAATATAAAAACCTGCTGTATTTCTATATACTAGTAATGAACAATTGGAAATTTTAAAATAACTTTTATAGTAGCATCCAAAAAGAAATATTTAAAGATAAATGTAACAAAAATATATGAATGACCTATACACTGAAACTACAAAACATTGCTGAGGAAAGAAATTAAAGAAGACCTAAATAAATGGAGAAATATTCAATGTTTGTGGGTCAGATGACTCGATAGTGTCATCAATTCTCCCTAAGTTGATGTATAGATTCAATCAATTCCCAATGAAACACACCTGTTTTTATTATACAAATTGACCAACTGACTGAAGAATTGATGCGTTTCCTTTTACGCATCCAGGAATCCAGGCCACAGCCCAGCTCTGTCTATGGCCTCCTGATCCAGTCCTGCACAGTGCACATGGAGTTGCAGTCTCTAAGTGCAGGTTATGAGAACATGACAGCTGTCACAGGGGCAGAAAGTTGGCTCTTATTGGCTCAGATGACAGTGTCTGTACAGCAGGGGCATGGCATCAGGGCAGATCCTACTTCCCTAGGTTAAGCAAACACAGATTTTTCCTATCTTCTTGGGCCCAGATGCCCTATTTTGGTTCAGAAGATAGAAAATTCATGGAGAAGATGCAGTGGCTCAGCCTCAGGGAAACTGATCACCAAAGGGCAAGTTTCCAAAGGAAGTGTCAGAAATACAGCAAATAAACCATCACCGTGGTGGTCACTGCCATGGGTCTAAAAGGCAGAGACACCAGAGCCGATGCTGCCTGAACATGAACTGAGAACTGCTTCTCAGCCTAGTATGCTCAGTAGCAGAAACAAGTTCTAGACCCCTCTGTGCACCATCTTCCAAGCACTGTGGAGACAGATGGCAAAAGGAAGGGCAAATTTAAGGTGCAGGGCTATGGTGACCATAGGAGGGCAGGTTTCCATTGGAGCCATTCCAGGAAACTTTGAAGTCCTTCCTGCTTGGTGACTTTGTTTTCACTACTCTGAAGGGTCACTAAGTCTATCTATAGTTTACCACCATTCCATCGGTGTTTCCTTGAGTTGATGGCATTGACCATTCATTAGAAATGTAAGGGAAGTTGGCTCCCTGTTGCAAAATAAAAGGTAGAACACAGTTTTCATAAAACTCAAAGGTTTTAGAAAGTACATTTTAAAGTGTATTGCTCAATCTGTCCCTATCAAACTGGATTTAGAGAAATTATCCCAGATTTGGGCTGTAGGCTCTTGTTTTAATTACCATCAAACACCTTGCTTCTCACTGGCCAGCAGTCCTCTGGGAGCTTGTTCACAGTGCTTTGGCCTGGGCCCTCCCCAGCCCTTCTCACTCAAGATCTGCATTTTAAGCAAACTCTCAGGTGACTCATTTGCAAATTTAAATTTGAGTCACACATGTACAATGTATTAGTTGGGGGTCATTTCAATAAGAACTCTTAACTCCTTGTTATTGTTTTATGAGCATTTTTATTACTTTGCATACAGTGTACTCACATCCCCCTGTGTGAACCAGAGATGGTGCCTCTTGATGAGCAGTGTTACTTTTCCAGGAGAGGTAAAATAAAGGTCATGAATGTGTTTAATTACAGATTATTTTATATTTTTATTATCAAAGCAGTCTACATCATTATAGAAAAGTTTGAAAATACAATTAAAAGAGAGGGGAGCAAAAAAGGGGATGGATGTAATACAACAACAATAAAATTTAAAAAAAGAAAAAGCCCACTTATGAGATCTGTCCCGAAAGTATCTGCTGCACAAACTGTTTCAATTATATTGACATTGGCTCGACACTTCCAGGACAGACCTTGTATAATCCTACCATTCAAAAATAATCACTGTTATTTTTAGGCTTTTTGGTATTTTCCAGTCTTCTTTCTAACAGAATTTGCACAGCAGTTAATTCACTATGTATTCAAATATATAAGGTGTAGTTTTGTAACCTATAACAGACATTTATGGAAAATAGTACATAGAGAGGATACACACTGAATGCAATTTTGTATTCTGCTTTTTTCTGTTAATATTTATTTTTTCCAGATTATTCATTCCTTGTAAGCATTGTTTTATATGCCTCATAATATTTCATTGAGCATATAAACTACACTTTACTTAACTATTCCTTCATTGCATACATAACATTGAGAGCACTTCCATTTTTCATTTTGGTAAGCAGTGTACAATGAAAATTATTGTACAAACCGCATTTTTCTACATATTTTCAGTAATTTTCTCAGGATAAATTTCCACAGGTAGCCCTGGCTGGTAGCACAGTGGATAAGGTGCCGGCCTGTGAACCCAAAGGTCGCAGGTTCGATTCCCAGCCAGGGCAACATAACTAGGTTGCAAGCCAGGTCTCCAGTCAGGTCTGTGGCTGGAGGCAGGTGAAAAGCAACCATACATTGATGTCTCTCTCCCTCTCCCCTTGATGTCTCTCTCCCTCTCCCTCTCTTCCCCTCTTTCTAAAAATAATAAAATAAAATATTTAAAAAAAAAAAAGAAAACAAAATTTCCACAGGTGAGCCAGAGACTGTGAGTTTAGATTCACATTGCAAAATCCAGAGTATGTGTTTAAAAAATAACACTGAAAACAAAAGCCAAGGTCCGTCACAGAGAACTGCATACTTGTCCTCACCAGGAGAAAAGGAAACCACCCATTGACAAGACAGAGTGGGATGGCTTCTTTGATGAGACCGGTCAGTTGGCCAAGTCACGAGACTTCATTTGTGTTAACATCCTGGAAAGGGTATGGTCCCCCAAGCTACCATTGGCCTTCCTGCAACCAGGGTGCATGGGTGGGCAGGAGGCCGTGGCATTTAGAAGGGGCCCTTTGGGCAGGCATTGGGAGAACCATGGCTTCTCACCTCCCACCCAACCCCAGGGCCTGCACCCCTTCGTGAGGACGGAAGCCTGGAAATTTCTCACAGGCTACTACTCCTGGCAGAGCTCCCAGGATGAGCGGCTCACAGTGGACAGCACAAGGAGGTACAACATTCCAGATTCTGTCCAGGGATGGTGGGGTGGCTGTGCAATGGGAAGGGGTGCTTGCCCCATCCTGGCAGTTTCAGTCAGACTGCAACCACATTTCTCATGCTGAGCAGCCAAATCCCCACAGTACCCGTGATCCAGGGCCCACACACAGGAGGGGACTTCCCACTCCCAAGCCTGTTCCAAATACCAGCCCACAGCCTGCAACAGAGGCTTGACCCCCGCAACTGCTCTTACCTGCCTAGATCCATCCCTCTTTCTTCAGGGCCTGTGCAGCCTCCTGGAGGTGCACAGCATTGACGCACAGGGAGCACCAGAGAAGCACCCAGGGCAGCAGGGGGCCCGAGGGCCAGCTGGGGGGTCCCGAGAGTCCCACAGGAGCCTACCGGTGTCAGTTTTCTGAGACTGCTTTAACTAGGCACCACACACCAGGGGTCTCACCACAATAGAAATGTACTCTCTCAGTTCTGGAGACCGGACACCCAAAAGCAAAGAGTTAGGAGGGCTGCTTCCCCTCCAAAGGCTCTAGGGGAGAATCTCCTTAGCCTCTTGGAGATTCTGAGGGCTCCAGGCATCCTTGGAATGTGGCTGCATCACTGCAATCTGTCTCCAACGTCACGTGGCCTTCTCTTCTCCCTGTATCTCTCTCCTCTGTGTGTCTCTTGTAAGGACACTTGTCATTAGATTTAGGTCCCAACCAGATAATCAGGAATGATCTCATCATTAAGATATAACTTAACTATATAAGGCAGTTAAAACTTCAATAAGATGTAACTGAATTTGATATCTGCAAAGGTCCTTTTTCCAAATAAGGTTACACTTACAGGTTACAGGGGTCAGGACCTCGGCATATCTTTTTGGGGTCTTTTGGCCTATTACACCACCAGTTCATTGTACTGACAGGCACAAAACACCCCCTCATCCAATGCCTATCATTCTGAGGCCTAGGTGCTAGTGTTATTCTACAGATGAGGAGACTGAGGCCAAGAGAGGGAAAGCAAGGTTGTCAAGGCTTGACCCTGGTTACAGACCCTCAGTTATTAGATTGCCAGATTCATCTGTGGCCTTGGGGCTGCAGAAGCATGAGGTTAGCCTTGTCTCCATGTGCAGTCTGGACGCATAGAACAGGATGGTCCGGAGCTGGCACAGGCAAAGGGGAGGGGAGTATCCCCGGACAGCGGGCATAGCCCAGGGACCCTGGACATGCTGGGAGGAAAGTCTCCCTCATTTAAACTCGGTCCTGTTCTCACAGGAAGAACTATGAGGCCTTATGCCAGATGTATGAGAAGATTCAGCCCCTTCTGGAAAACCTGCACGGGAATTTCATAGAGACTCGGAATAACATCAGTAAGCAGAGGAGGGTGGGCAGGGCTGTACAGAGGGGATGGCTGGGAGCCACCCCCGACCCCTCCTCAGTCTTGTGGGAGTGGTTCCTAGCTCCTGGGACCTGCCCTGACATGGCTCTGGGTGCCCCTCCATGCCACATGCTGGTCTGCTTGTTCGCCTTCACTTCCCCTGCTGCCACCCCCATCCCTGTGGTCTTAAACTAGGCTGGATTTGAATTGGACAGATGGGTCGAATCCCTGGCAGAGGGCACAGCCTGGTCAAAGTTCTGGAAGTGGGGAGAAACCCAGGCAGCTCAGGGTATGGTGAGGGATAGAGCCTGGAAGGCTGACGTTCCCTTTATAGCTTCCTCCCCAGATGCCCTGGGTTGATCGGGGAAATAAAATCACCCACAGACCTTCTGCTGGAGGTGATCTGGTGCTACCCTTCTGTCCCTTGCTCCCACCCTAGCATATGACATCCAGAAACTCTATGACAAAGACCCCCTGGGCAACGTCCTTATTGACAAGAAGAGGCTGGCGAAGATCCTGCTCCTGAGTTATGTCTGCAACACGGAGGCAGGTGCGCCACAGCACTGAGACCCCCTCAGCCCCTCTCCTCAGTTCAGTTCGGGAATTCTTTCCTGGCCTGAGCCCAGGCTTCCCGCTCCCCCTCCCACGAGCCTCTCCTCACCGGTCCCTCTCCACCCCAGAGTACCAGCGTGGCTTCCACGAGATGGTGATGCTTTTCCAGCTGATGGTGGAACATGACCATGAGACCTTCTGGCTTTTCCAGTTCTTCCTGCAGAAGATGGTGAGGGTTGGGCCTGAACTCAGGAAACAACCCCCCACACGCACGCCCTGCAGCTAATTCTCTGAACAACCCCTTGAGATAGGCAACACTGGCAGCCCGGGGCAGTTACTCTAGCCCCCAACCAGCTCTTTGGGTCCCAGAGGAGCCTGGGAGAACAAGTGGGTGTGTTCCAGGGTGGCGTGGCGAACAGTGGAGTTGAGGAGGGGCTGGAGCTCTCACCTAACCTTGAAAGAGTGTGCCTGACTGGGCCCGGTGTGGCACCCACTTCCGGCATTCCTCCCCCAAAACATGCTCTGCTCCCACAAATACTCCATGGCTCCCCACACGTTCACAATAAAAACCACTGACCTCAGCCAGGCATTGAAGTCCCCATCCTTGGTCTGCTCTTTCACTGCACCCTTCATGTGCCCTGTGCTCCAGGCACACCAGGGGACTCAGTATCACCCACATGCACACCACACTGTCCAGGAAGAAAGCTTTTACAATCGCTGCTCCCTGGAACACCCGTGCTGGGAAGACTCCTCGTGATCCGTGAGAGGTTTCCCAGAATCTTGCCCCACCCCCATCCCTCTCTAGATCTGTGCAACAGTGTGCTCACTGCATTGTCCTTGTCCTGGTTCTGACCTGTAGCGTCTATGGAGGAATAACTGGGCTCACTGTGTGGTGAGCCACACCTGAAATGTCTCTGCATCCCTATCACAGAGACACACAAAAGTGAACTTGTACATACAAGCAGATACACTTGCACACACATCACGGACACAGACATGGCATGTGCGTGGGTGCACACACAGACACCCAGACTCACACAAAGACATGGGTGTGGCCTGGAGCCAGACACACAGAGGTCCTCCAGAACTTGGGTGCGGTGAAGCAGCTGGCTTTTCTGGTGCCCTGAAGCCCTGAGGACTGTTTCCCTCCCTCCCACCCATCTTTTGCAGGAGCACAGCTGTGTCATCAACATTGGGGTGGGCAAGAATCTAGACATGCTCAGCAACTTGATCAACTTCCTGGACCCTGTATTTGCTGAGCACCTAAGTGAGTGGACAGCTTCCTGCCACCTTACACCTTTCTGCCCAGGACAGGCACTGGATGGGGCCAGGACCCAGCCCCCACTCCAGGCAGTGGACTGTGCCCAGTCATAGGGGAGGGAGCGGGCCCTGGGGTTGGAGTAGCAACTGTTGAAAATCCACCACAAACCATCTCCAGGGGCAGCGGGAAACATGACAGCCAGCACTCCCCGTTTCCCAAGTGCATTTGTGGGCTCAGCTATTTGTCTGTCTGCTTGTGCTCTGTCTCGGGCATCATGCCCCATTTTCTCCGGCCATGGCCTCCAGGCTGGCACCCTGCTTCTCTCCCCACAGAAGGAAAAGGTGCAGGGGCTGTGCAGTCCCTCTTCCCCTGGTTCTGCTTCTTCTTCCAGCGCACTTTCAAGTCCTTCGATGATGTCTGGAGGCTCTGGGAGGTGGGTGCTCTGCTGGGGGCAGAAGGGATAGGACCCAGCCCTTGGGTGGCAGCAGGGGAGCCCTTCAGATGAAGTCCAGATGCTTGCGGAGAATCAGGCCGGTGATCTTGCTCCTGCCTTGCTGGAGGAGCTAGAGCATCAGTTTACTCTCCCATTCACGCAGTCCCGCCATCTGCATCTTCCCTGGGCTATCAGGGCACAAGGAGGGGTCTTGTGGCCTGGGCTTCCCTGCCCCCTGCTAAGCGGCCTCACTGCACTCATTTCCTCAGCTCCCTTGGCCTTGGCATTCCCCTTCACCTGGGTGTTGGCTCCCTGCTAAGCCCTCATCCCTGGAGAAGGTGGGTCCTGCACAGGCAGATTACACCTGCAGTCCTCTGGTCCTGGTCCCCAGGGCCACCCGCAGATGAACCTCCTTCTGAGCACACCAACCACTCATCACTGCCCTGTCCAGCAGCCTGCACTGCATGTAGGACCCAGCCCAGAGTTCAGCCTGGAACGTTCAGCCCTATGAATCACCCCTGCCTCACCCTCCCTCCTGACCTGCTGGTCTCCATGCACAGGTCCATGACAACCCCAGGACTTTGGTGACTCTCCTGCATTGCTTTGTGATTGCTGTGCTGAAGTTCCACTCAAATATTACAGATAGTTCCTGGTGGTTCTCTGTTCTCTCCCCTCCTCCTTCCTCTCCCCACTCGTCTTCCTCCCTCCCTTCCTCCTTCCTTGACTTCTCTCATACTATCTCTCCCTCCTCTTGCATCTAATGAATTCCTGAAGGCTTTTTTTCTGACTCCTCCAGTAGCCAGCACAATGCCTCCAACATCAGAGGTTGCTGCGAGCACTTGCCTGTGTGAGTGAGTGAGGGAGTGAGCGGGTGAGTCAGCAGCAAGGCCCAGGACTGTCTCCACCTGGGCACACGGTTGGTGGGTACCTCATCTCCCTAAGGGAAGTGCAGTCTCGGGCCACAGGGCGCAGGTCAAGACTCGCCCACCCCTGCAGGTTCTGCTGACTGGGAAGCCTTGCAGAAACTTCCAGGTGCTGGTGGCCTACAGCTTGCTGCAGATGGTGCGTGAGCAGGTCCTACAGGAGGGCATGGCTGGTGATGACATCCTCCTGGTGAGAGCACCCTTCAGCCAAGCCCAGACTCATGGCTCCTGGGGACCCCGAACCCCCACAACATCCCAGCTGAAGGCCCCAGGCTTGTGGGGAGCTGGGCTTCTGGGCAGGAATCATGATGGTAGCTGACGTGTCCTGAGAACCACTCTGAGCAATCTGTAGATGAGCTCGTGTAAGCTTCGGAACAAGTCTGACCCAGACTGACGACGACCATCATCATCTTCACCCCTATTAGCATAATGAAGAAACTGAGGCCTTAAATGGTTCTTAACCACTAGGCTGACTGCCTCACAGTTAATCCTGTGGCCCTAGTGTCCTCCTGTGGCAAAAGACCTAAAGTATTCCAAAAGTTCTTAAACAGCAGCTGAGGTCTTTATTCAAAAGCACCTCAGGTGGCCCCCGTTATAAAACAATCCCTCCTTGGCAGCCCGTGGGACCCTCAGTGGAACCCCAGCACTCCCTCAGAGCACAGTAGAAAATGATACTTACCACCCTGGCCGGTGTAGCTCAGCCCGTTGCAGCAGCTTCCTGTACACTGAAAGGTCGCCCAGCCCACTCCTGGTCCCCACACTGGGCACCAGTTGGGAGGCAACTGATTGATGTTCCTCACATTGACATTTCTGTCTCTCTCCCTCTTCCCCTCTCTCTAAAAATTAATGAGCATGTCCTCTAAAAATAAACCTCTAAAAAGCAAGAAAGACAAACTACACTTAGCATCTCCCCAAACTACAACCCCCCCACCCCCCCCACCCCCACCCCACCCCCCCGTGTTGGCACGTCAGGCCCTGTGCCGGGTGGGGGTGGGGAGAGAGGAGGGAGCCCAGGGACAGCCTGCAGCCGCTCTGTCTGCTCAGCCTGTGCCCAGCCTCCTGCCTTCTCCCGGCAACAGGCCTGCAACAACCTGGTCGACCTTGACGCTGATGAGCTGATCTCTGCTGCCTGCTTGGTTTACGCAGAGCTCATTCAGAAGGATGTAAGTTGCCCCAATTCTTCTTCTTCTCTTCCCCTTCCAAGAAGCCTCCCCTGATCTCCAGGGCCCAGCCCACACAGGCGTGTTCAGCTCCAGAGACTTCTGTGCCATATTCTCTGCCACCACCTCTCAGGGTTTCCTGCGTGATCTTTCTGCCATTTGCACATGGAACTCATGCCTCCTTGGGCAGACTGCGCTTCCTGAAAACTCAGCCCTGTTCCCTGTGTCCCTCCCAGGGGATCTGGGCACAGGTTGAGCACCCAGGGCTTGGGAGAATGTCACTGGCTGGATGAGCTGAGGAATGAGGGCAGCAGACCAATGTCTGTCCCCAGCTGGACTCTCATCTTCCCAGGTTCCTCAGCCATTAAAGGATTTTTTTCTCTGAAGACTTTCACAATGGACAGATGCGCTCAGTGGACAAGACAAAGAAAAGTGGTGCTTCAGTCATGAGGTCAGGATCAAGTCTGCTGGGGTACTAGGGTGAGGGCATAGTTAATACAACTGCAATACAAACAAGCTTCTGGAGTCAGTTTGTGGTGGGCAGTGTGTCCCAGGGGTGCTGAGAGCAGAGCCAGGGTTGTCCCATAAGAAGAGAGGCCTGGTGGGGAGAAGAGTGAATGCTGGGAAGAGAACGTGTGGGCTGGTCGGCAGCTCTCCTGTGGCTGAGGGTTTTCCAAGGCTGCAGTGGCTCTACCCCAGGAAACAAATAGTTGAGGGTATAACAGACTCTGGGAGTCTTCCCACCTTCTGTGGAAGACAGAATTGAATGATGTAATAGGCTTGCTCAATCCACTGGACTCGGTCCTGAGGGAGGGTCTGACCCAAGGGGTTGGTACCCCTGTTCCTCCCCATACTCCCAACAGCAATCACAGTGAAGTTGTTTCTCCAGAGCCTACCCAGCGACCTGCAAAAGGTCACAGCCCCAGCCTCCGGGTAACAGGTTGGCTCCACTCCTGGATTCAAAGTCTCTTGCACAATTGCCTCTTCGTTGCTCAGCCTGCAAATGTCCCCTAAGGCTGAACTATCTTTTCAGCCTTACTCAATCTGTCCAGAGAACACCATTTTCTCCCTGATCAGGGCAGTTCAGTCTCTCCCTGGGGCAGAGGCTCAGGCCACCGATCTCCCCAGGCTAGGCCACAGCCCCGGGCCCCTGCCCAGTCTGACCATTCTCTGAGGGGTGCCTGAGGGCAAACACAAAGATTGGCCAGAATGAGCCTAGGCTGGCCAGTGCCCCCATACCTGCTTGGCAAGTGTGTGCACCTGCCTGTACACACACGCAGCCCTGCTGATCTACAATTTCAGAAGGGGGCTGGCAGAAGAACAGGAGGGGCCCACTGGTTTTCCTGTGAATCCGACTGGCCTTTGGGGGAGGCACAACCGTTCTTCCTGCTCTTCAGCCCATTGCACCCACCCTGTCACTCTCAGTGACCATCACTCAACAGTTACTATGTGGCCAATTACATGTGGTCTCTTTTTTAAAATGTTATTTATTTATTTTTAGACAGGGAGTAAGAGAGAGAAAAAGAGAAACATCAATGTATGATAGATACATTGATCGGTTGCCTCTTGCACACCCCCAACTGGGGGGTCTTGCCCATATCCCAGGCATGTGCCCTGACTGGGAATCAAATCAGCAAACTTTCAGTCTGCAGGCTGACACTCAACCCATTGAGCCACACCAGCCAGGGCTGTCTGGTCTCTTTCCCTTCTGGTGACACTCGTCCATCCATGGCTGGCTCTGAGTCTCTTAGAAGCTGTGGCCCTGCTGAAGAGTAGGGCCTGTTCCCCAACCTGGGTCTCTGCTGCCTGGCTAAAGAGCCAGCATTCACTGGGCAGACTCATAGACTGCACTTTCTCTTAGGTTTATGTTCCCAAGACAGTCGGTTTAAACAGGGATTCCTGCATGGAATACTGTGCTCCAAGAACAAAACTGTGTTTTTATTCTACCCAAGCACCAGAGTAAAAGACACCTTGGGGAGCTAACTGTGGCTTTGGGAAGAGAAGAGTCCACAGAAACATCAGATATGCATTTCCAGTGCTTCTGTTGGCCTGGCAGCATTAGTTGGCCTGTGGGTTTTGGTCAGGATGTACACACAATGCCGAACATCTCTTCCAAAACTAAAAAATTTGAGCACTCACCTTCTAGGACAATGGTTTTCAAACCTGTTTTTAAAATCACTGGTGCTCTCTTGTAACACGCTCTTTCCCAGAAGCCCAGTGGTTAAAGTCGGGGTGGGGACCCCAAAGCCTTCCTCCCTGGGACCCCTACCACATGCCTCCTCAAGCTTCCTATCATCCCCTGTGTATGGGGGCTCCGAAGAACTTCTGTCCTACCTGGAGCACATTTGAAAACATCTGTTGCTCTTTAAATGAACTGGATTAGTCTTGATACCAAACTGATTCAGGTTGAGATAAATTCCAGGTGAGGCAGTGATGGAGGTACAGATCGTAGAAGAGCCAGATTTCTCTGAGCTCATCTGCAGCACTCCTGCCCGAGGGCTGTGGGCCACGACCCTCTCACGATGGTGCTGAGCACATCACAGAGCCAGCACAGCTTCTCCTTGCTTCTTTTTCACTTACAGCACCCAGGACTATTTTTCTAGGTCTAGTCAAGAGACAGAACTATGGGGAGCAATGAAATCCTAGAGCCTAAGTTCCCTTTAATGTAGGGGCTGTGCTGATCTAAATAATATGTTAATTCAATACCCATTGATGAGTCCTCTCTGTGAACTTTTCGCTCTCCAGGCACTGAGAATTCGACAGTGGGGAAAAGAGAGACACAACCACTGTTTCCATGACACTTAGAGTTGAGTGGGGACCAGACAGTCCCCTTAAAACATGTGTCATTACAAATTTCCTTTTGTGCCCAGGACGCAGTTCAGGAGAGAAGACAGCAAGTGATTAGTGGTGGTGGCAGTGACACTGATGATGCTGGTGGGTGGAAGGTGTTGCGATGTGAATACTGATGGTGGTGAATGATTGTGGTTAGTGGAATCAGTGAGAACAATAGCAGTAATGTCAATGGAGGTGGTGGTGGTGGTGGTGATGCCTGTAGGGACCTCAGCAACAGTGTAGTGGTGGCGGCCAGAATGGCATGTAAGTTTTGGTGATGATAATGGGGATGTCAGTGAGATTGGTGGTTATCAGTGATTTTATTGTCAATAGTGTACAAGGCAGGGTTGGTGGCAGAGGGGTAATGTGGTGTGATAGCATTAGAAGCAACTGGGACACCAGTGACGATGGTGGCTGTTGGTGTTGTCAGTGGTGCAAGAGGGTTGTGACAGAGGTGTGATGTAGTTACTGGTGTGATGGAAGTGATGGTCAGGGTGACAGAAATGGGAGTGTCAGGGGCAGAGGTGCGATACCAACCCTGGCAGTGTAGAGGCGAAGGCAGTGGTGGTGCTTTCTTTCTGTCAACAGAACTTAACTGGCCATCTCTGTGTTGATACTGATGATGGCAATCCCAGTGGGGATGGAAACAGTGATAAATCCATTCTGGAAATAGGAGTGCCTAAAACACTTCCAACATAACATTTTTAAATGAGTCACAGTGGCCATGAGTCTATGTAGAGTTAAAGAAAATGGAAGCACCCAGGTCTTATCCAAGCTTCCCAAGGTCCTGAGCCTGATAGAAAAGCTTGAATAGCCTGTGTTTGCCTCCATGACCTCACCCCACTTTTACTCTTGTTCCAAGCCTCTTCCCTGGGGGTCATTTATTTCCTTTTCTCTGGCCACCTTGAATAACACCAAGCTCACTCTTTGTCACTTTCAACTCACAAGCAGCTTCACAGAGATGGCAAGTGTAAGGATCTAAGTACTCTGGGCCCCAGAGTCTGTGTTTTAGACTCAGAGAGGAAGCAAGAAGGTAGGAGGCTCTGCACTCATCCTCAGGCTACCAGACCTTTGTCCAGAGAGTGAAGGACACTTCCCTCCTGTGGGGGGAGCACACAGCCAGCCAGAGAGGCTGGTGCTGCCCAGATCCCACCCCCAATGATGTGAAGCGCTGGCCTCTCAAAAGGACAAGGGTGGAAGGAAGAGGTGGATAAAGAAGTGAAGGAAGACAAATAGTAAGTTTTAGAGAATTGGGGGAGGCCGTGAACTAGGAAGGGTTGTGAGCTTTCTTCCTACTAACTAAAGGCCATCACTCACATTAGGGACCATCAACAGAGCTGTCAGTTCTTGTGCACTGCTTCTCACTGGGGAATTTCCCAGACCACCCCTCACCCCATCCGCACACCTAGATGTGTGTGCAGACACACTCCACTCACACTGCAGCCCCGGGCATCCCCAGTAGGTTTTTTGTGAACCTGACTGAGGTATAACTAGGTTAAAGAGATCTTTTTGTCTGCCTTTCAGAAGAGTCAGGATGTTCAGATCCATTTAGACCAAAGAAACTATCTACTCCTCCCTTACTGCACACCACACGCTCATACTCATACACATATACACCCTCATACATATACACACACATGCACATACAGACTTGAATCTGTCACCAAGTCCTGTCAGTTCTACCCCTACATGGACCATTTGTTCATTTCTTCAACTGCTTGGGGAGGAAAGGCAGCTTAACCAAACCCTCTGGCCTCTTTCTCCAGGTAGGCGCAGGCCAGCTCTGCCAGCCCTGAGCTCATCAGTGCCAGGGCTGGAGTTGCCTCCTTAGGAAGATCACCCAGGGGGCCACCCCAGCCCCTGCTCCTGCTCCTGTCACCACCAGCCCCAATGAGACCCCTCAGGTCCCAAACTGAAGTGGCAGCCCCCTCCCCGAAGGGCAAGGCAACAGGTCTCCCCCAAAACCACCCTCCCACTGGCTCCTTAGGGGCCTGATGGAGAGGTTGTGACAACCAGGAGTGGGCCAGAGCTCCAGGAGGTCAGAAACAAGGGCACTGTGGTCCCGACCCTCAAAATAACTATAGCTGCTTTTCTGGGTAATTGCTCTGTCCCAAGCCCTGCACTAAGCCCTCCACAGGCTTTCTCTGCTATAATCCTCAAATTCAGAAGACGGGTACATCATTGCCCTCTTGTTACTGCTGAGGAAGTTGAATTACTAGGCACACAGCCAGTAATGGCAAAGTAAGAATTTGAATGCTGACAGGTGAACCCCAGAGCCCTGACTCTTACCACAGGAGGAGTTCCGGGCAGCAGCTGTGTCCTCCTCCGTGCCACCCACAGCCTGGCCCAGTCTCCCATCTCCCCGACAGCGCGTGGCCCAGGGTCCTGTCTGGTCCTCTGCAGGGAAAACCATCTCACTGAACCCAGCCCTTGACAGCTGAGCTGAGGGCCTACCAGTGAGCCAAGATGTTCCAAAGCCGGACTCCTGCAGGGTGTGCTGCGCGTAGGTTCCATCCCTCTTCCCTTGTCCTGCCCTACGCCTGTTATGACCACAGGAAGTTTGGGGAAGGCCAAATTACTGCCAAGTTTACTACATCTTGTTTTGAAGCAAAGTTCAGGCTGCTTTGGACCTTTCTTCTTTAGGATGGGGGCTGGTCTGGGGCTTTGGGGAGGAAGTCAGCATGCAGAGGTGAGCAGGGTGTCCGGGGGGGCGCTATCATACCCCCCTGCCAAACATGGCCAGGGCAGCAGCAAGTTGGGAGGCTGGACTTGGAGAAGGAGGGAGGGGTGCAGGATGGCTGCTCAGGAGTAGACTCCCCCCACATCCCTGCCCCTGCAGACCCCTCTCTGGACCAGCGGCAGGCAGACAGGGAGATGGGATGAAGTGAGGCAGAGACAGAGCAGGAAAACTCCCATCTGTGCCAAGTGCTAGCCTGCTACATGTGGGCCACCAGCCACACTGCCCAAGAGAAGAAGGAATTTATTTCTGAGACCTCACCAAAAGCACTAGTATCCAGACTGTCCTGCCAGCGCCAGGGCTAGGTGAGCCCACAGCACTGACGGGAGGTGGCGCAGCAAGGGTGTGGGCAAAGCCACAGCTGCAGCTTCTTAATCCCAGCTGCACATTAGAACCACACAGAACTTTTACAAAGTGGCCTAGGCCCAGGGCCCACTGATTAAGTTCTAGAGGATGAGCCAGGGCACTGGTACTTCTATTTTTCAAAATTGTATTGATTTATTTATGTTTTTAGAGAGAGGGAATGGAGGGAGAAAGAGAGGAGAGAAACATGGATCTGTGGTGGTCTCTTGCATATGCCCCGACCAGACACCAAATCTGCCACCCAGGCATGTGCCCTGATGGGGGAAGGACCTGGCGACTTTTTGCTTTTCAGAAGGATGCCTAACTGAGCCACAGCGGGCAGGGCACTGGTATTTTTAAAAAGCTCCCCAGGTAATTCCAATGCGCAGTCAGGAACGAGAACCTCTGCAGTCAGAGCCGGCATCTGATGGAGGGTGGTTAGTGATTTAACATACTCTTTCCCACACAAAGGTCCAGCCTTGTCCAAAGTCACACAGGAAAAGGGCTATGACCTGGGGAGGAGAGAAGCGGCTGTGCAGAGCACTATTCTGGACTGACACTGAGGGCCAGAGCTCATCTCGGCAGCCAACGCCCCACCATCTGTTCCACCCTGGACCACACACACCAAAGCTTTGGGCTGCCCTCCCCTCGCTGGCTCTAACTGCACCTCCCCACCTCTCCAGCTTGAGCTTTCACCTGAATGACCCTAGAACTAAGCATTTCAAGTTTTTGCTGAACCAGCACATAATAGAATGTCTTTAGGGAATTAATAAACGCCCAAGTCTCAAAGGCCAGACCCTCACCTGAAGTAATAGACAAATGATACCTGAACATCCACAGTGCAGCACTCAGAAGTTGGGAACAAATGGAATGCAAATATATGCAATCATTATGCAAACCAGGGCAGCCCTGGATTAATGGCCTCAACCCTCAACCAGACAGCAGCTGTCTCCTCAGGTACAGGCATGGCTGACAAGGAGGGCTGAGCTGCCCTTTGTCAAATGCATCCTGAGGAAGGATCAAAAGGAGGGGTTATTCTGACACCTGGCTCACTGATAGTCTCCTCTGAGAAACCTAAAGGGGTTGTCTGTCAGGCAGGAGAATGTTCTCTCACTAGGCTCCTTATCCAAGTCCCAGGTTCAGTGCCAAGTGCCGAGCTCTGGAGGAGAGGATGTGGAGGCGATAGGCTTGGAAATAGCTGAGAAGAAGGCAGAGATGGAGGTAAGAGTAGGGAAGTCCCTGGTAATGGTGGTGACCATAGGGGTGCAAATAGACTAGCATGGTGATGAAGAAGGTAAGTATAATGGAGGTCTTGGTAGTGGTGGCAGTCATGGAGGAGGTGACATTGGGTATGATGCTGTAGGTGAAGTTGAAATGACAGGCAATGCTAATGACAATCATGGTGGAAAGGATGGTGATAAGGAGGCGAGGAGGTAGGAGTTAGAAGGAGGAAGAGAACAAGCAGTGGTGGAAAGGTGGGGGTATGAAGGTTGCTGTGGTAACTGGTAAGAGGTGAGGGTGATGGAGAAGGGACAAGGAATGTAAAGATGATGGGGGTGGGGAGCTGGCAAAGATGGGTTCTCAAATTCTTAAGCTCATTAGGAGAGAATGTTAGAGAACTATCATAACAAAAGCAGGGAGGAAAAGAGAAGAAATCTGGAGGAGACACAAGGTCTGCTGTGATGTGGAGAAAGAGGATGGGACCCCCAACCACAGACCTAAAGGAAGCTCAGAGACAATGTCCGGCTTCTCAGCAGTGTCTTAGCTACACACCCCAGTTCCACTCAGTGAAGGTGGCACATCACCAGTGGAGTGATCTGAGTTTGGAGAAATCAGAGCCATATGGCCTCAGTTTTTCCCTCTATGAAATGGGAAGAAATATGAAAACTTCCCATTAATGCAAGTATGAGAACAAACGGGTTTGTTCTCTCCATCTGGGGAACCAGGGTCCTTATCCACAAAAGTTCTTGTGGGTGACCAGCTGTGCCTGGGTAGCAAGATGAAGCTGCCTGTGGGAGGAGGAGAGGAAGGGTGTCAGACAATAGTTAGTACATGGTAAACAGGGCTTGAAAGACATTGACAAATGTCTTCTCAAGGGAACGTGGCTTGAGCAAAACAGAGAAAGGACTCAGGCATGGACAACAGTGTGGTGATTGCTGGAAGGAGGGGGGTATAAGGGGACTAAACGGTAATGGAAAAATACTATAAACATTAAAATTTTAAAACAAAAAATAAATTTAAAAAAGAGAGAACTTGGCAATGGCCTGCTGTTACTCTCCCTCTATGGCCCAGATCCTCTCCACCTTTATGTCATCTTCACCTCATCCTGGTTGCCAGGGGCCAGCACCGGGGCAGCGCAGTTGCGGCTCCATGTGGGGCTAGAGGCAGAGGCCACCTGCTTTCTCTAGCCGATAGAAATATACTGTTACAAGGTATTTTAAAATATTTTAATAACCACACTTAAAAAGTAAACCAGTGAAAAGATTGATTTTACCAACATATCCATAACATTATTGTTTCAACATGTAATCAATATAAAGAGTATTAATGAAATTTTCACTTTTTTTTTTTTTAACTAAGACTTTAAAATCCAGCCTGTATTTTACACTTTCAGGTTATCTTTGTTGATACAAACTACATTTTAAGTGCTCAGTAGCCTCATGTAGCTAGTAGCTCCCAAAGGACAGTGCATGTGAGACACTCACCCTTCTTACCTTTGGTCCCCAGTAAGTTGATGGTGAGTGTCTGGCTCACTGGCTGGTGGTCTCTTGGGATCCTGCAGCAGCAGTGGCTGGGGGTCTGATGAGCTGTGTCCCAGGAGGCTGCCCACTAGTGCAGGCCCCCAGGCATACATCAGGATCCTTTTCAAATCAGTGCTCAGGGCTCTCCGGGCACCCAGCTGCACTCCCAGAGCTCCTGTCCAGAGGCTGGCCCGCTGCCCTACTTCAGGGGAGGGACTCTGTGCAACCCCTAAGAGAAGCTAACAGTATCTTCGAGGGCACAGGCAAGAGTAAGGAAAGAGGTCCGGGAAGGGAGAACTCTGGGCAAAGGTCTGGAGGTGGGATCTAAGAGACAGACATGACTGGGAGCCAAAGGAAAATTAGGGGAGAAAGAGAAAGGAGCAGCTGTTGTCCTTGGAGAAGTGTCTGTGTGTATGATCGTATGTGCATGCATGTCCTTGTGTGTGATGTATGCTATGTGTATCTGGACAAGGTGGGACCATGGAAGTTTCTGAGCCAGGGGAGGAATGCGATGAAGTCTGAGTTGGAGGCATGTTAACAGGAGCCCTACAGGGAGGGCTGAGTAAGTAACCTCTCTGGGGTGATTATATGTGTGAACAGTGGGAAGGGTCTGGTTTCAGGGGAACCTAGGTTGTGTGATTGATATCCAGCAACCAGGCAGACTTAAGCAGGCCATGAAGTCTTTGAAATCCAGGAGTGCCTGTGCCCTCTTTTCTCTACCCCTAAACAGTCCTCATTTTCGAAGGCTTGGCTGCTCCAGCCCACACGGATCAGCTGCCTGCTCTCTGGCCTTCACCATGCTCCCTGGCACCTCCACTGGTTCTTGCCCCCAGCCTGCTGCATGCTACTGTCTGCAACTTCCCTAGACCAGGACAGGTCTGTCTCATTTTCTCACCCTCTCTGACGCCTACCATGGGATCTGTGCCTCTGCAGAGCATGGGATCTGCTTCCAATCAATCAAATACGGGCTTGCGGAGTCACCAACCTTGGTGCTGCCCAATGCAAAGGCTCAGACCAAAGCTGGCCTCTCCACTGCTTCCTGTCCTCCCCTCAGCTTCTTGGTCTCTCTTCATAAGGCCATTCTGTGGCCCTGGACTGAACTCGGGCCCAACATGAGTCAGACTGGAATGCTAGGGTCATGAACATCTCAGGAACCCACAACCAACCAGGGATGAGAGTTGGGGGATAAATACTGCTTCCTTGCCCTTCATGAGACAGTTCTGAGGCATGTTTGGTACATCAGTGGCTTCCCACTGAGACTGGGCCAATGGTGTCCACAGCCATGGCTTGCTCATTAACACTTTTTACTGACTTGCCACTCCATCCTGCTCACCTCCCTGCTCCCTCACCTGCTTTCTGGAACGAGTGACTTCACCCAAATCCCTGTCAAAACACCTGTTTTAGTGGAAACTGAACTGAGGCAATAGACCACATTACTCTCTTCATTGCCAACCAGAAGAGACCAGACTCCTTCCGTAGGTCTCCGGCGCTCTCGCCCAAGCCTGCCTCTCTGCACCACCTCCCCCAGTTTGCAGCCTAGTGGTCACTAGCACCACCAAAAGCAGCTCTGCCCCCCAGACACATTCTGGCTCCTGCCCTGCACCTGGAACACCCTGTCACCCCCTGGTACCTTTCTGCTTTATGATCAATCAGGCATTTTGCCTTCTTTGGGACTTAAGGAGGGCAATCCTTAGGCTTCCTGCCAGCCTAAAGTGAGCATACTGTGAGTTTAGCTATGAGAAAGAAGCAGCCAGGGTGGAGCAGGCTGTCTGTACTGAGTCCAGTGCCATTAGGCCAGTGAAACCTTGCCCTAGGGAAGCTGCTGTGGACGCCCTGAGGTCAGCCCAGTCAACAGCCCCCTTCCCTTCAAGGCCCTGCAGATAGGAAAGGAGTCCCTTCCCCTCTCCAGGAGGAGATCAGCTTGCACTGTGTTAACCTGAAAAACAAAAAGCCTTTCAAAGTGAAAGGCAAATAAGTGTTTGAGATCAATAAGAAAGCTATTCCAAGATGCACTGAGTCAGCAGGGGAAGGGGAACAATTAAATCAGTAGGAGGAAAACATTTTTTGGGTGCAGATAATATACACAGTGATGTTAATTCTAAACAGTGTTGTTGAACTTTGGTCCAGTAGTCATCAGTCAGATAGCCATAATAACTTTTTTTTGCAGTTTTTTTTAACACGTTTCCCTAAACCCAGTTGGAAGGCTATTTTACCCTGTTTTAACATTCCAAGGTTTGAGGTATCTAGCACCATTTTATTTATTGTTTATTTTTTAATTTTTAAGTATATTTTATTGATTATGCTCTTACAGTTGTCCCAATTTCTTTTCCCTCTGCTCCTCGCCACTCAGAACCCCCCCATTCCCTCCCTCAGTCCCACACCCCCTTAGTTCATGTCCGTGGGTCATGCATCTAAGTTCTTTCATTTCACCCTTTCCTCTATTATTTGTTTTGTTTTGTTTTCCTCTATTATATATATATTTTTTTACAGTATAAAATTTTTGTATTTAGAAATAGCCAGCTGGACTCAGTTTAAATGATCCCAATTTTGTTGGCAACATCCAAAGCATCATCTGGAGCCAGTCGAACGTATGCCTTCTTCTCTCCATCAGGCCTGATCAGGGTGTTGACCTTGGCAACATCAATGTCATAGAGCTTCTTCACAGCCTGCTTGATCTGGTGTTTGTTGGCCTTGACATCCACAATGAACACAAGTGTATTGTTGTCTTCTGTCTTCATGACTGACTCAGTGGTCAGGGGGAACTTGATGATAGCATAGTGATCAAGCTTGTTTCTCCTGGGGGCGCTCTTACAAGGATATTTAGGCTACCTCCAGAGCCGCAGTGTCTTAGGCTTCCGGAAGGTGGGTGACGTGCGGATCTTCTTTTTTTTTTTGTGGCTGTGGACGCCTTTTAGCACTGCTTTCTTTGCCTTCAAAGCCTTTGCCTTAGCTTCGGCTTTGGGAGGGGCAGGGGATTCCTTCTTCACTTTTGGCACCATCTTCGTGAAAAGCTCCTCTATTATTCTTAACTTCCCCTGTCTATCTTGTACCTATCAATTACGTTTCTTAATCCCTGCACCATTTCTCCCAGCTGATAACCCTCCCAATGCTGTCCATACCTATGATTCTGGTCCTGTTATGGTTGTTTGCTTGGTTTGTTTTTCTTTTCATTTTTACTTTTTAGGTTCTGTTGTTGACAGTTGTATGTTTGTTGTCTTTTTAAAATATATTTTATTACAATTATCCCCCTTTTCCTCCTTTGCCACCCTCCACCCAGTACCCCACATTCCCTCCAGCAATGCCTCCTTTAGTTCACGTCCATTTGTCATGGAAAAAAACAGTTAACCAGTACAGAAAGTGGAAACAAGAATTTAAAAATAAATAAATAAAAAACCGAGAAGAGGCTTAGGAACCCCTGGGACAACTTCAAACATGCTGACATCTGAATATAGGGGTGCCGAAAGGAGAAGAGGAAGAGCAAGAAATTGAAAACTTGTATGAAAAACTAATGAAGGAAAACTTCCCTAATTTAGTGAAGAAAATAGACATACAAGTCCAGGAAGCACAGAAAGTCCCAAGCAAGCTAGACCCAAATTAGACCACACCAAGACACATTATAATTAAAATGCCAAAGGTGAAGATAAAGAATCTTAAAAGCAGCAAGAGAAAAGGGTTACCCACAAAGGAGTTCCTATAAGACCATCAGCTGATTTCTCAAAAGAAACTTTGCAGACAGAGGGGCTGGCAAGAAGTATTCAAACTGATGAAAAGCAAGGACCTACAACCATGATTCCTATATCCAGCAAAGCTGTCATTCAGAATTGAAGGGCAGATTAAAGTGCTTCCCAGACAAGGTAAAGCTAAAGGAGTTCATCACCACAAAGCCCTTATTATATGAAATGTTAAAGGGATGTGCTGCAGCCTTTCCCTGGCTCTGGGCCAGAGGTCTTTGTGCCCTTTCCTCTAGGCAGTGTGGTATGGAGGCAAGAGTACTGGCCTGAATGTCAGACAAGGAAACCCAGGCCCAGCAGGAAAAATGGCTGGCTCTCAGTTACCAGCAACAGGGATGGGCCAGGCCAGGCAGGTCTCTAGCCTAGTTAGTGGCCTCTCTGCTGGCTGAGGCTGCTCAGACTTAGAGCCCCAGAAGATGTGTTGTGCTGCTTCTATGTACAGAAAGGTTTAGTTGTTACTGACAACTCTCTACTGCCTTCTCCAGAAGCTGGGCCTTTGGGCTCAGGGACCCATTACATTGCCCACCTTGAAGAGTTTGCATAGGCCAACTGGGGGCTGGGGAGATGGGGAGGTGAGAGACCTAAGTGGGGAGAAGGTAGAGACTGGAGAGATGTAGCAAAAGAGCACTTCAAGTATTGCTGTGGGCAGGCCCCCAGGTGAGGGGCCGGCAGGAGCCCACCTCTCTGCTCCTTGGGAGAGGGGTTGCTGAGGCAAACTGAACCCAGGGCATAGCCAGAGCAAGTGCTTCCTTCCCCCTTATGAGGAGGAAAAGTGATGTCTTGGCCTACGAGGAGGGATGACTGAGGTAAGTAAATCAAAGGGGCAGACCCAGCCCCTGTCCCGATCCACAGTGTATTTGCTGAAGTCTGTTCCTTGGATCAGAGCTGTGCCAACTGCTGATCTGCAAAGTCCCAGCACCCCCAAGCTGGAATGGCTTATGAACCAGTGTCATGTATGTGGAGAGGACACACTCAGACTTCGATGATTCTATTCCACAAGCTTTGTTCTATCCCTTCATAAAGAGACCCAACCAGCCATAGTTCCATGCAAAGCAGATGACAGAGACCCAACTCTGAGGGCAAAGACCTTGGTCAGGTAAGTGGGTACCTGATCTTCTCAAACTCTCTCTCACTCCTCCCCAAATCTGGGCCCTCACTCCCTATCAGCCAACTAGCCCACAGCAAACAGCTAAACATGAGGGGAATCCCCCCCAAAATGAAATTACCTTCTGGAGGGCAGACCCTTGTAATACAGGCTTCCCTTTCTGGGTGAGTGTTCTAGGAACTCGTCTGTATCAGTGTACCAGCTGGTGGTGTTGTGAGAGGCTGTGTTCCACTTCAGTGAATTTTTTTTTGAAGACTCAACACATTTGCCCATTTCATGATGGGTGATTTACAAGCGAACCTGCCCACACTGTGCTGAGTACTTGGCAGTTTTCAACCAAAAATTGCATGAACCATCTGCTCCACCCTTTCTATTCACCCAATCTTGCCCAGAGTGATTATTTTTGTTTCCCTGGATGAAAAACTCCTCAAAAGGAAACATTTTGCCAATGTGGAAGAGGTAAAACAAAAAACAGCAGAAGCACTAAAAGATATCAAAATCACTAAGTACAAAAACTCTTTTGAGCAGTGGGAAAAATGTCTCCATAGGTGTATTGCATCAGGTGGAGAGTACTTTGAAGGTCACTGAAGTTCAAACACAGAAGAATAAATACACAATATTTTATAAATAAATTCTGGGGTTTTTGGGTCCCCTCTCATATAGTCACTTTTTTCTTGACACCTACCAACTAGCCACAAACTGTCCATCCACTTTCATTTCTCAGCTGTGTCATTCCAGCCATGAGCCATCTGCTTCCCCTGGAACCTCATTGGACTGCTCTCCAGTTCAGTTTTGTTGGGGTCTGCATTGAGGAAAACACAGTTTAAGAGGACCAGTTCAGAAGATGTGAAACCAGCATGGACCTTGTAATGAAACAAGCATGGACTTTGGAATCAAAGACTAGGATTTAAATCTTAGCTTCACCACTTCCTGCCTATGTGACCTCAGGCAAGTTACCTGACCTTCCTGAGCCTCATCATGCCCATCTGCACAATGGGGCTTAACATTGTGTGGCTCACAGAATTGCTGGGATGATCACCCAGGTAATAGATAAAAACTCCTAGACAAGACCTGGCACAGAGAGAGGGCTGGATAACTGTCCATCCCCTCCTATCATACATTCTTTGCTTGTCTCACAGTAGAACAGAAATTGTTCAATTATAATGCCTGCCTAGAAAATGATCGTACTGAGATTTGTAAAATCAGTGGTTTGTTAGGGACAGAGACCCTGGCCACCTTCTTCAACACTGTGGGGCTACTAGGTGTGCTTCCTGGAGAATCACTCACACACACACACACACAGAGAGGAGGGCATGTGCACATCTATCGTCTTAGGGTGCAGGTGCATATGCCACAGGCTAACTGGGGCAGGATCAATGGGCAGGGAGCATGCAGGCCCCCAGCCCCACCTCCACCCACCCCCTCTCTGCTAGCCTGCCTCTCTGCTCTGCCTTCCTGGGCCAGGCTTGAGCCTGGGGCATGTGAAGAAACTTTGGCGCCCTCTGCTGCAAACAGTGCTGACTGCAACCCACATTCGACTCCCGGCGCCTATGGCAGCAAGCCCTGGGGGCCTGGGGGCCTCCACTTCTACTGTGGGAAGAAAGAAAACAAAAACGGAGGAAGAGAAAGAAGAGCCCTTTTGTTTTCAAAGCCACCAGGACAGAGGGTCCAGCAATGCATCCCCTCCAAGCACAGTAGCTGCTGACAGCGGAATCACCTCTTTAGATGATCACATCAACCCTCTTAAGACCTCACAATGATATAGCCATGTTCTGTGGGTCCCCATGCTCTGGCCGTGATGTGTGTAAGTTCACATTACAGAACCATAGCCTGGGCCAGGAAGATTTTTCTACCTTCGCTGGAAATGCCAAGGCTAGAGGCGCGGGTGGGAGAATTGATGGTAAAAAATAATAATCATAAAATTTTAAAAAAACCATGAATTTGGTCCCACCAGACAGACCTGGGCATAGCACCAGTACAGCCCCTCAGTAGTCACATGACTCTGGGTTCCTAATCTCTCCAAGCCTCTGCATCCTCCTCCTCGGAATTGGTGGAAATGATCCAGTTGCTGTGAGGATTAAATGAAAATATGCACAGAGCACAGCCCAGGGCCTAGCACACAACAGGTGAACAACAAATGCAGCTATTATTATTACTGCTGTTGTCTCTCTTGCCGTGGGCCTCAGGAGAGGAAGGGTGCAGTGTGGCCAGAACCTCTGCAACTTGCATGGCACCCTGGCAGGCGGAGGATGGTGAGGTCATCAGGGTCTCATCTATGCAGGCCACAGGGCCAGTTAGTCACAGTCCTGTCAGGAACAAGGGTCAGGACTGCATGCCAGTTACTGACCTGACCCTCTTTCTCCTAGGATGGTTCCTCCTTGCTATCCTGAGGAGCTGCCCTCTGGGACCAGGCTGCCTGTGCAGGGTGTGTGTCTGGCCTGACATGGACGGCAAGGCCCTTCTCTGGGATATTAATGCTTAAAGCCACTGGGAGCCAGTCCTGTCTCGTGGCAAACCTCCACGTTACAACACTTGGAAGCTCTCTGTGGCTGTATTTTCTGTCTTGTGGACCAAATCAGTCTGCTGTGAGAGAAAAGAATGAGGCTGACCTGCAGCAGGAATGGAAAATGAGGGCTTGAAGGGGTTTTCATGATCCACAAGCCCCTGGTTCCAGATGTCACGCATGCCTGGCTGTGTCTCCTCCAGCTGAACTATCAGAAGACTTCTAGTTAGATTCTATGAGATGCTCCAGGAAGCCCCCACTTCTGCTGATGTTCATATGAGCCAGGGTTCTGTTACTTGCAAGCACAGGTACCAGAATAGGCTCTTGGATTGCTTGGCCCCTGGCCTCCTCTCTTCATCTTCATTCACAGATGTTCCCATCCCACACTTTTGTATATTCCCCCACCCCTAAAAGTTCCAAAATGGGTTTTCTTCCTTTTGCTTTTATGAACTGTTTTCTCTAATGCAACACATTCATTGTAGAGTCTCAATTTGTCGGGGTATAAACGTGATACTGTTTTCTAACAACTACCCCTCTCAGCTGGGCAACAGGGCTCACAACATCACATCTGCACTGCACTAGTCCTTGCCATTCCCATCTGTTAGAACAGTCTCATGTCAGTAATCAAGAATCTGCCTGGCCCTGGCTGGTGTGGCTCAGTGGGTTGAGCACTGGCCTGTGAACTGAGAGGTTGCTGGTTCAATACCAGCATGTGAGAGGCAACTGATCAATGTTTCTCTCACACATCAATGTTACTCTCCCTTTTTTTCTCCCTTCCTTCCTCCCTCTCTAAAAATAAATTAAAATCTTAGAAAAACAAAACAAAACACCTCTTTCTGTTTCCCTCCTCCAGTCAACTTCGTCTCTGCTCCACCTCTGCTCCGAGCTGTGACCCTCTCCCACTTTGATCTCTGGGACTGGGGGCAGAGACAGTTGGCATCTCCTGGAGACTCTCCTCTCTTGGGTGGACTGTCACTGCTTTTCTGGCCACTCCAACTGTCCTCTGTTCAAAAGCTGAGTCCCTATGGAGGGCTTGTGCATTCTCTGAAGCCCTGAGCAGATACTGGCATCGCAGCTGAGCCCAGCTCCCTCACACGGAGCTCTCTCTACTGTCTCGGCCTCCTACCTGCCTTTGCCCAACTCAGAAAGCTCAAGGTCTATCGCTGAGTCCACAGATAAAGCAGACACACACCAAGCACCCCATTCTCCCCACATAGAGGGGAGTGTAGCCTCAACCACAAGCACTGAACTCCCTGGCCCCAGGTCCCTACGGTGGACTGTGCGGGGAAAGCCAGTGCAGCCCCCTGCCAGCCCTGTGGAAGGGAGGTGTAGGCTCTCTGAACTGAGGGACACACGGGGCCCAAATGTCTTTGTACTGTGATGGAGGTTAACTGCTTTGCAGAACAGGAAGAAAAGTGTCACCAATGTCCTGTTATGTGGCCCAGGCTCTCTCCTACCCAGAGCCCAGCTAAGCTAACCAAAACGAGGGGCATGCTGGGGGTCTGTAGAGAATGTGCAGGGTCTAGATTGGAGGGAGGGAGGCGCAAGCACCGACTAAGATACCAATACTGTGCCAGGAAGACCAAGTAGACGGGACTCGGCAATGTTTGCCTACTGCCCCCAAGTCTGGAGGGCAGGGGGTAGGACATGAGCTTGCAGAGAACATGCCATTTGGAAGTCCTGTCAATGCTGTGGGTCAACAGCATGTGTAGGGAGCTGATGGGGAGGGCTTGAGATGCACTTGGTGACTAGGCCAAGGATATAATTAGGCGAAAGCTGTTTCCGAATTAGCTTTTCCCTGATTCTGCCTTTCTCCTTTCTTGCCTGGGTGGGCACAAGTCCTGTCATGGCTATGTCTGTTACCTAGAGAATCAGCCTGGTATATAGCTAGGCCCTGGTACAGAAAGAAGGGTCCCCACTAGGCCTGCCCCCAGCCAATTTCCAACTAGATCCCCCAACTAGATTCTTGAGTTGGTCATGGCACTGGAGGCTCTACTTGAATGGAGGAAGAAAAACAACTCTGGCTGGTGTGGCTCAGTGGACTGACTACTGGCCTGAAAATGAAATGGTTGCAGGTTTGATTCCCAATCAGGGCACATGCCTGGGTTGCAGGGCCAGGTCCCCAGTTAGGGGTGTGAGAGAAACAAGCACACATTGATGTTCCTCTCCCTCTCTTTCTCCCTCCCTTCCCTTCTTTCTAAAAATATATATTTTTTAATCTTCCAAAAATAAAAAAAAGAACAGAAGGAAAGAAGACCAGGACAGAGGCACACACATGTACATACCCTGCAGCCAGCTCAATCTACAAATCAACTCTGTAGATGAGTGGGGAGTGGGGAATGGGGAGTGGGGATATATGTCATAGGCAATTTGTGTCTACAGCTAATCGGTGACAGAGTTTGCATTAGCCAGTCCTTCAGCCTAAAATATGACCAGACAATTGGAAAAAGATCGAGGTAGAAGTGAGCTAAAGAGAATCCACTTGAGGAAATTAGTAAGAGTTGACATTCATTTTTTTAAGAAAGAGTAACAAAATACAGAGCATGCACACATATGCATTTGCAAACACATGGAGTCTTTGAAAAGACTATCATAAAGGGAGAAGAATGTGTCCCTGAAAGAGCAGAGGAAAAAATCCCTTTGAAAAAGATTTATCACAGCAACACAAATAACTTTCAGACCACATCTGCTTTGTACTCACTTCATTAAAATGTGAACTCCAAGAAAGGAGAGTTTAAAAACAAGATGAAAAGAATGAAATGGGATTGTTGGCTAAGCAGCAGGTAGAAATCATGTAAAAGAAAGGCTGTCAAGAAACTAAAAATGCAGGTGCAAAATGCATAAAACTGCTTAATGATGGTAAAGAATGGAATGGAAAGTACAGAAGAGTGAACTGTAAATGTGGAGGACAGAGTTCTCTGAGTATGCAAAGGCAAAGCCCAAAGGAAGAAGCTGCGGAAGGGAGCACAGCAGTCACTGAGGCCCAGCTAAGAACCAAACAAATGATACAAAACAAGAGCCACTAAAAACCCCAAGCCTATAAAGTTAATAGTTTTCAGGCCCTGGCTGGTGGCACAGTGGATAAGGCTCTGGCCTGTGAACCCAAAGGTCGCTGGTTCGATTCCCCAGCCAGGGCACATAACCAGGTTACAAGCCAGGTCCCCAGCCAGGTCCATAGCTAGAGGCAGGTGAAAAGCAGACATACATTGATGTCTCTCTCCCTCTCTGTCCCTCTCCTTTCCTCTCTCTCTAAAAAAATTAATTAATTCAAAAAAAAAAAAGTTAATAGTTTCCTTATACCTAAGTCAAATTAATAAAAATAAATATTTAGAAATACAATACAGGATTTTGTCCCTTTTCAGGACGAGAAATAATTCTCTAAGAAGGGAAAATCTACATTGCTGAAGATGTACAATTGGAAGAGAGATTCCATGGAATGTTGGGAAGTGCTTATGTTGGAGGGGGAAAAAAAGCTTCTGTCATAAAACAAACAGGAAATGCTGAATGAAGCACCAAAAAAAAAAAAAAGAAGAAGAAGAAGATAAAATCTTATATTGAGGCTTTTTCAGGGTTTTTTAAGTGTTTGTGCATATTATTAAGTGAGTGATATTGCAAGCAGCGTTTTCCAGATTTAGCTGTTGAAAACCTTTCCCATCTGTGTGGCTCTCTCCTCCTGGAGCACGCACTGGGAAGCACTTTGAGAGCCACTTTTCTACAGAATTTTGAGAGACCACAGTGTAATCTAAAATGTCAACAATCTGCACGAGCATTCAGGCATGAAGACAACAGCCTTTCCTAAGTCCAGAACTTAGTATATATGCCCTGAGAGGCTTCCCCTTTCATGCAGGAAGAATGCTCAGAGATGCATCTCAGCAAGCAGGAAAGAATAAAACTAAGCAAAATCATAGTAAACAAAAAAATCTGTATGGGGAAGTTGTTGTAATAAAAGACCTGGAAGTGAATATTAAAACCCTGTTAGACATGACACCAGAATCCACACCCTTCCCTGCCCAGCTCCTGCCCCAAGCAGCTGCCCACCATGGACCACACTCAGGCCGCAGGCTCCCTGGTGGAGCTCTGGGCTGAACACTGAAGGCTGAGAGAAAAGTTGGTGTATTAGTGCCTTCTCTCCAGCAGTGGCAGGGCTCCCAACCCCAGCTCTCACCTGCACCTCCTCCCTAAGGTTCCAGCTCTCATTGGGCCCCAGTCATACTGCAGCTCTGGGACTGGTGACCGCTCCCGGGTATTACTAGTCCCTGTGCCTCCCCATTGGCTTTCACTTTATCTGCACTTCTGTAAGTAGACCCTCATTAAAGTCTCCTGATTTGAACCATCTTGGGTGTTTCTTGCCAGGCCTCTGACACACACTTCTCAATTCTTTTTGTAAAGCTGGAGTAACCCTGATACTAAAACCTGATAAATGGTACAAAGAAAGACAAAAATGAATGAATCATACACTAGTCTCACTTACATAGATGTAAAGTCCTAACACAAAAAAATTTTAAAGATTTTATTATTTTTAGAAAGAGGGAAAGGGAGAGAAACATCAATGTATGGTTGTCTTTCACCTGCCTCCAGCTACAGACCTGGCTGGAGACCTGACTTGCAACCTGGTTATGTGCCCTGGCTGGGGATCGAACCAGCGACCTTTGGATTCACAGGCCAGAGCCTCATCCACTGTGCCACCGGCCAGGGCTTTAATACAAATACAAATTTAATCAGGTCAAGTCCAAAGTAAGTCCAACGATGTATTAAAAGAACACACTATGAGCAAACATTCCTGGAATGCACAGATGATGCTGTACCCAAACTATGGCCAACTGAGTAACCACAGCAACAGGTCAAAGGAGAAAAAGTGCACTTTACATGCTGAATCAAGGTTTGGTAAAGGTTATCGACCATGACTGGCTTTCTTTTAAAAAGCTTTAGTGAGCTGGAAATGTAAGTATAATTATGTCACATAATTAAAGAAAAAGCTAACTCTCAAGCCCACATCCAATACCAAAAGAGTGAAAAGCAAGAGGCACCCCCATGGGAACAAGACAAAGATTTCTATCTTGTTATTCAACATTGTTCTAAGATCCTAGCTAAGGAAATTAGACATAAAAATATGTAAACATAAGAGAACAAATTACAATTATTTGGCATATAACTATCTTAGAAAATCTAAGAAAAGAAATACAAAATTATCAGAAATCTTTCATAAAGTGGCCAGTTATAAAATGATTACAGAAAAATTAGTATCTTTTCCATTTCCTAATAACCTGTTAGAAAACATGATTTAAAAAAAAGGTGATGTACTGGCTATCCACTGCTGCGTAACAAATTAACCCAAAACTTTAGTGGTTAAACACTTTTTTTAAAAATATATGTTATTTATTATTTTTAGAGAAAGAGGAAGAGGGAGAAGCAGAGAGGGAGAGAGACATCAATGTATCTGCCTCCAGCTATGGACCTAGCTGGAGACCTGGCTTGCAACCTGATTATGTGCCCTGGCTGGGAATCGAACCAGTGACTTTTGGGTTCGCAGGCCAGAGCCTTAACCACTGTGCCAATAGCCATGGCCAAAACAACACTTCTTATCTCACAGTTTCTGTGGTGAAGCATCAAGTTGTGATTTAGCTGGGCTCTCTCTCAGGGTCTCTCCTAAGGTACAATCAAGTTGTTCACCAAGACTGTGGTCTTAGCTGAAAGTCGAAATAGGAAGCCCACTCACATGGTTGCTGATAGGATTCTACTCCTCAGATTGTTGGGCTGAGGGCTGAGGGCCTTGCTGCTTGCTGGCCAGTGCCTCCCTCAGTTCTTGGTCTTGGGGGTTGCCCATAAGGCAGCTACCAACATGGCAGCAAAAGAGAGGGACAGAGACAGGGAGCATTCTAGCAAGACAGAAGTCTCTTATCACCTAATCTCAGAAATAACATCCCATCACTTTTTGCCACATTCCACTAATGTGAAGTGAGTCACTAGGCCCAGCCCACACAAAAGGGGAGGGGATGACACTAGATGTTATGGGAGAAGCCCTGGTTCTTCTCATAGACTCAGTAAAGAATTATAATCTGTGAGCCTATTAGTGTGCATGCAAAATTTATTAGTGAATGGGAGAGCAAAAGCAAGGGTGGCCAAAGGCCAGGGTGGCAGGCTCACCCCTAGTATGGCCAGAGGCCTGGGAGCCACAGGGCCAAGAGCGCCAAGCCAAATTAGACCTTTGTTCTGAAGACTTATACAGTTGGTAGGATGGGAGGTAGGGTGAAGTTACATTTTGACTGACAGGTAAAGATGGTGCTAAGCTTCCCAGGACTAGGGTGTGAATACCCAATGTTAATGAGCTTTTTTCTTTAGACCCTATGGGCCCTTTCCTACCTTTTAGGCCTTGGGGTGAAAGCACAGTTTCAAAGACTTTTTTTCCTAGATAATAGAAAGGATACATAGAATTCCAAGGATTTTCCTCCTCCCATGCTAACATAGTGTTTCATGTGATATTGAAACACCTGGCAATATTATCAGGCCAGGCCCAGGACTGCTGGGTTAGCGAGCGAGACATGTCTTCCTCTGCTTCTAGCCTCCTCTAGTAAGTTCTTTTTGGATGGCAATGGTGAGGGCCCTGCCTTTACATTCCCTCTGCTACTCATTCTACTGTACCACAGGGATTGTTGGGAGCCACTCAAGAGACTGCCCACCATAGATGCCCTTCCTCTATGTCACAGAAAGAAGCTCTGAATACATATACTCATCTATGAAATAAAACTTCACTGAAGAACAAGGATAAAAAATGGCCTTAAAAACAGAGCCCTAGCCCTGGCTGGTGTGGCTCAGTGGATTGGTGCTGGCCTGTGAATCCAAGTGTCACTGGTTCGATTCCCAGCCAGGGCATATTACCAGGTTGCAAGCCAGGTCTCCAACCAGATTGCCAGCTGGAGGCAAATGAAAGGCAACCATGCATTGATGTTTCTCTCCCTTTCTTCCTCCCTCCCTGCCCTTCTCTCTAAAAATAATGGATAAAATCTTTAAAGAAAAAAATAGAGCTCTGGATAGTGTGGCTCAGTTGGCTGGAGTGTCATTGTGTAACTGAAAGGTTGCAGGTTCTATTGCCAGTCAGGGCATATGCCTCAGTTTTGGGTTTGAACCCTTGTCAAGGCACAGATGATCCCCAGCCTGGAAGCATACAGGAGGCAACTAATCAATGCTTTTCTCTCACATGATGTTTCTCTCCCTTCCTCTCTCTTTTCCTCTCTCTCTAAAAGCAATGAAAAAATGTCCTTGGGTGAGGATTTTTTTTTTAAAGACCTTAAAAATAAAGATACACATTGTTCCTAGATGAAAATATTCAATGTTGCAAAGAAGTTGATTATCACCACATTAATATATAAATGTAATCCAATTCTAATGCCCAGAGGGATTTTTTGTTTCCTTTTTTAAAACTTTAAAAATAAATTTATTTTTTAGAAAGAGGTTTAGGGAGGGAGAAAGAATGCAGAGAAACATTAATTGGTTGCCTCATATTCGCCAACTGGGGACTAAATATGCAACACAGGCATCTGCCTTGACCAGGAATGGAACCAGTGACCTTTCACTTTTTGGGGACACCCAACCAACTGAGCCACACTAGTCAGGACTTTTGTTTCATTTTTCAAAGAAAAATTCTAGAGTTCATCTACATGACAACAGCAAAGAGCTTGTCACAATAATTAAAATAGAACAATACCAGTGTAGGATTATCTGCAAGCCAATGGAACATGATACTGTATAGAGGGAGCCCTAAGGAGTCCACCCAAAAGGTAGAATTGATAAATGAATTCAGTAAAGCAACAGGATATAAAATTAATACTTAAAAATCATTTGCATTTTTAATGATTTTATTTTTAGAGAGCGGGGAGGGTAAGGAGAAAAACAGGGAGAGAAATATTGACATGAGAGAGAAACATCAATCAGTTGCCTCTCAAATACAGTCCTACCAGGGACCAAACCTATGACCCATGCATGTGCCCTTACTGGGAATCAAACTGGCAATCTTTTGCCCAACCAACTGAGCCACACTGGTCAGGGCACAGTTGCATTTTAACACACCAATAAAGAATTATCAGAAATAGAAGTTAAGAAAACAATTCCATTTATACTTTTATTTTAAAAAGTACCTAGGAGTAAATTTAACCAAGGAAATAAAGACTTATATTTAAAAAATTATAAGACAGGCCTTGGCTAGTGGCTCAGTGGATAGGCGCTGGCCTGCAAAGTCAAAGGCTGCTGGTTCAATTCTCAGCCAGGGCACATAACCAGGTTGCAAGCCAGGTCTCCAGCCAGGTCCGTAGCTGGAGGCAGGTGAAAGGCAACCATACATTGATGTCTCTCTCCATCTCTGCCTCTCTCCCTTCCCCTCTCTCTGGAAATAATAAATAAAATCTTTAAAAATAAAAAATGAATAAAAGGTAAAAATTATAAGACAGTGAAGAAAGAACTTGAAGAAAATACAAATAAATGAAAGCATATACCATGCTCATGGATAAAAAGAATTACTATTGTTAAAATATCCATACCACCCAAAGCAATCTATAGATTTAATGTAATCCCTATTCAAAATACCAAAGGCATTTTTCACAGAATTAGAGTAAATAATCTTAAAATTTATATGGAACTACAAAAGACCCTGAATAGCCATAGCAATCTTGAGAAAGAATAACAAAGTTGGAAGTATCACTCTACCTGATACCAAACTACACTACAAGGCTATAATAATCAAAGCAGTAGCATGGAATTGGCATAAAATTCATCTGTCAGAATGGTTACCATCAATAAATGAACAAACAACAAGTGTTCATGCAGATGCAGAGACAAGAGAACCCTTGTGCACTGTTGGGGCAGCCACTATGGAAAACAGTATGAAGTTTCCTCAAAAAAATTTTAAAACAGAACTACAATTTGACCCAGTAATCCCACTGCTGAGTATTTACCCAAAGAAATCCGGAACAATCCTTCAAAAAGACATATGCATCCCTATGTTCACTGCAGCATTATTTACAATGGCCAAGACACAGAAGCAACCTAAGTGTACATATAGATAAATGGATAAAGAAGTGGGACTTACACTTGTATACAGTGGAATATTATTTGGTCATAAAAAGAATAAAATCTTACCATTTGCAGCAACAACAGGGATGGACCTAGAGAGTATTATACTAAATGAAATAAGTCAGGTAGAGAAAGTCAAATACTGTATAACTTCACTTACATGTGGAATTGAAAAACAAAATAAACAAAACATAGAATCATAGATACAGAAAACAAAATCATTGTTACCAGATGAGAGGGAGGTGGGGAGCTAGGTGTAAAGGTAAAAGGATTAAGAAGTACAAATTGGTAGTCATAAAACAGTCATGGTGCTCGCTTCGGCAGCACATATACTAAAATTGGAATGATACAGAGAAGATTAGCATGGCCCCTGCGCAAGGATGACACACAAATTCGTGAAGCGTTCCATATTTTTGTATCATATGTTCTCACCCATTACGGGACAATAATGAGCAAAACTAACAACAAGCAAAACAGAACCAAGTGTATGAATACAAGGAATAGGCCTGCAGTGGTCAGGGGGAAAGGGGTTGGGGGGAGGGGGGAGGCAGAGGCAAAGAAGGGGAGCAGCTTAGACAAGAAACTAGTAT